>JAJNLL010000090.1:0-130442 GCA_023089105.1 Lasiodiplodia citricola | reverse complement strand
CCCCCCCCCCCCCCCCCCCCCCCCCCCCCCCCCCCCCCCCCCCCCAATTCGTGCGAGAGCCGTGGGTGTAGAGCGGTGGTTGGCAGACGATCTGAGCCCCCTCTGTGCCCTGCGAGGAATGCCGAACTACTGTTCTTGCAGTGACCTACCATCATTTATTCGCCGTCGTCGCTAGCCATTTCATCAGAGGAACTGCCGTTCTTTTCATTACCTAGGGAACCTCTGCCTTTGCCGAGGCTCTGGTTCGCCTGAATGGGTCTGTGGTGTCTCCAGCAGCATTGTTGTGCCATATGCTCAGCATGCCCATGGCATCTTTATCGGCCGAAGCGTCATGGAGATTTTCGTCAGGTGGGAGTTGGGCCGTTGAGGTCTCTGCCGGCGCCGAATTCCTGAGACTTCCGCCTCCGATAGAAATATCCGGACGCGGAGGTGAGCTTTTCACTGGAGTATACAAACGCCATCCAGCTATTGGATTCAACTAACCCACGCAAGCAGGGATGCCTTCCAATGAGAAGAAAAAAAGTCTTGGGGGAGAAAGCCCAATGGTTCTGTCACCGGGCTGTGCCGGCATCGCAACCAGTCTTGATAAGGCTACCGGATAGACTGGAGCACAACAATCAGGACTAAACCGAAGAAACCCTTAGCAACGGACGACGAGCACGTTTGTCGCCATTTAATAATACGCCCGTAATCATCTCTGTCGTCATGGCATTTCGGCGAAAATGAGGAGCGGCGAATGCCAAATGACCGCCGTCATCGCGCCGCTAGGGAACACAGGTTATCTCTTGTCAGCCTTATCCCCGAGTGCATGATCCCTGGCACACAACGTCAAAGCAGCAAGAGGGCAAGGTTGCCCGGCAGATGATGAGTCGAAATGAAGTGGGTCAAGAGTGAGGCGACGGAGCTCGGCCTTTGTTGCTCACTTTTAACCATTCATCTCCGGTTCATGTTGGAAGGTCGTCATGGTCAAGAAGCAGGTACGGTGAACGCAGCGGATGCAGTTCGCTATGGAGATCTGCCCGCGCCGTGGGAAAAGGAAACGACACTAGCCACGTCTGCATCGTCATGACTTTGCATACAGATGAGACGGCGGCGGCGGGAAAGTCGTCGTACGTGGTGGACGTTGGAGGAATTTAAGATGTCCAACGAACGACAGCCTCGGCCCTTCCTCCGTAGCCAATCGCTTCCGCAGACAAGGATCGATCTCGTTCGGCGGCCAACGGTTTTCAATCAAGTTTCGAACGCAGCAGCAGGGATGGGGTTGGCAGAGAAGAAGAGTGTGAGACGCTGTGTGTCCTGCACACCATCTTCTCTTTCCCTTTCTTACGGCATTCCGGACCTTGCTTTGCTTTAGCCGTTCGCCGCCGCTTGCTGCAACGAGGCTGGGAGCGGAGCAGGCCAAAAGTCCGATCATATTCCCCACCGGCGGGCCCTCGATCCAACAAATCGGGAAGAGGGGGAAAAGCCGTCCTCTGCATCCGTCCTCTGCATTCGGCCGACTCCACTCAATCATTGCACTCTTCCTAATCCTGCCATCGGCATCTGCCTGGAGGGGGGTTGGGGGGCAAAAAAGAAGGGAGATCTTTGCGCCGCGGAATCGGCACCGTCAATGACTGGCTGCATGACAACCCCAACCGGAACTGTGTGCAAGCCACCACATATGCATCACGCCCCTACTCTCTCCTGCAGCAGCGCGGGTTGGCTGGCAGGACAGCGAGTCGAGCCGACGCGGGAGGGCTGCAGAAATTCAAGCGGCGGCGGCGGCGGCGGTGGCCGCACGGCGCGGCGCGGCACGACACACACGACTTGTGTATGGCAAGCAGTATTTGACACAACAAGGCCCGTAACCGAGTAAGTAAGCGAACGTTAGCGCAAAGCATTTGCCCTCTTTCCTTTTTTAAGGCCTGCTACTAGCGATTCTTCGATCATCAGCTCGATGGGTATTTTGGCCCAGAAAAAGAGGATCCGCATTTATTTCCCCTGGTGCCTCTTCTTTCGAATGATGGCAATTGGAGGACACGGAGGAGGGGCGCGCGCGCGCCCGCCCGGAAAACGGACCGAAGCCGTTCCTTCCGGCTCTCCGGCCGCCCGCTTTTTTCCCTTGTTGTGTCGTCTCTGTTGGCCCTATAACCTGCACTTTGCAGCTTTTCGTTACCCGGTCCCCACTTTTTTTCGGCCGCCTTCTTTGGATCCAAGGGTTCGACGGCGGGCGGCGCCATCGATCGCCATAGCGAACCGTCGTAATACCGGGCTGCTTCCTTCAAAGAAGTTTATTGTTCGCCTCGCCTCGCTTGACTTGCTACACCAGAGGAGCGGATCGACGTTCTTCGAGTCGTTTTTTTTGCTTGTGATGATGGCCTGCTTGCTCTGGGGCCCGAGGTTGATGAATGCTCCTCCGGCATTGGTTGCGAATGGTTAGTTGTTTGTTTACAGTACGGGAGAAAGTGGAGAGCAGCACTGCTCTGCGGGAGCGAACGAGGGAACGAACGGGCCACGCGGTTTTCGGCTCTGGTTGCTCTCTTTTTCTCGTCCTACTACTCTCTGTCGCCTCTCGCCTCTTCCCATCTCTCCTCACCGTAACCGAGCGGGAAGGCGGATGGGCACGTGCCGAAGTAATACGCGGGACCCTTGATTGGCCTCGGATACGTCGAGACCGCACATCACTCCTGGCGGAACAAGGCGACGGGGGGGACGTACGTAAGTCGACGACAATTGTCGGCATGCCGAGTCGTGCCTCGGGAAAGGAATGGGGGGGAAACGGGAGGCAGAAAAAAGGGCCGTGGCCGCACTGACCAGCCTCTACGACGACCCTTTGTCCTACGCGAGAGGAGTTAAGGATCGTAGGGCTTGAGGAGAGGAGCGGAGCGGAAGTGATGACCTCATTGGCGGAGAGATCAGCGCGTACACATACAATAATAGGGAGCTAGAACAGAGGGAAAAAAGCAAAGGGCAAGTGGTCCAAGAGCAGGAGCGCAGGGTCCACGGTCTGAGACCTCAGGGTCCGGCTGCTGCTGTCATCGATGATGCCGCCGGCTGCAGGTGCGAGTCTTTCCCACGTCCTTGCGTTGGGAGCATTGATCATATAGAGGATGAGAGAGAGGGAGAGGGAGAAGGGACAGGAACGAAGGGGATAGCGGAAGCGGGGCGGGGCGAGGCGAGGCGCGCCATTTTGCGAAGCGGTACCTATTGTACATCTACTCCGTACCTAGTAAGCGGAGGCGTGTCTAGACACGCGGTCCTGAGCGATCGAAGGGTCGAGGTTGATAGGCCGCCTGTTCTGCTGACCATTATTCGACCACAGTCTGGCCGCGGAGAAATAAGCAGGTGCTCAGCTACGGCTACCCGCGGCTGGGCGAATCGCCGGACGAGGACGAGGGCGTGAGGGCACGACTGGCCGAATCGTCCCACTCTCAGGCTGACTGATTGGGCAAATGAGGCTGGCATGCGCGAGCTTGGCTTCAGGTAGGGCTCGAGAGCAAGCGAGGACGCGGCCATCGCTGGGCGCCGGACGCGAATGCTAAGGGCAAAGGGTGAAGGATAGTATGGCACGCACACAGGGGTCGGTTGAAGCGCGATGCACGCACGCATCCGGGAGAGGCGGTGGCCTGATTTGCGGCAAGGCGGTGACCGCTTGGGATGGAGGCGAGACTAGCGAGCGAGCGTCAAGGTGGCGGGCCGCAGGGACTCGCCAGCAGAGACGAGAGATCTGCCTTATCCCCAAGAATTGCAGGCTGGGCGTGAAAGGGGACGGATGCCAACGGCAATTTGGAACGATCCGATGGATGCCCAGCCTGCGGAAAGCATCGCGATTGACCCCGTGCCCAAAATAAGACAATATGGCAAAGTTACGATTCAGTAGCCCAACTATGTCTTGCGGACTACTCCTTGTTCCTGACCGGCGGTGCGAGCAGTGAAACCGTTTCAGGTATCACGGCTTGAGAGCCCAATCTTCCTCGTATAGCTGCTATTATCAATGATGTCAATGTGTATCAAGTTGGGCCTCCGCAGTCCCGCTCAGGATTCCCATCAGGGACCCGCTTCTGGCATCAATCCGGACAACACGGCAATTCTCGGCAGACAGCAACTCGGCATCGTGTTACTAGCATTAACGTTGGACTGCATACGTACGACGCATAGACAGAAAAGCCGAAAAACAAGCGTGCTGGCTCGCCCCATGGCACACGAAACATTCACCCTCAAATCCACACTTCGCAGGCTATGCAGGAGGCTGAGCCAGTAGGTCATGAGAAACCAGCCGTTTGGAAGGCGTCCGAGAGGCCAGATCGAGAGAAGCAGAGAAAATGGTGTCGCACAGACTATGTACAGAGGCCAGAGAAGTCGTTGCACGGGTGGACATTCGCAGTCATTTGTTTTTTTCGCTGCTTCATAAACTACGGAGTAATCCGGCGTCTTTCCACAAGGAAAGAACTGGGCCAAGGGATGGGTTGTGTGTAACACACATGGACAGGAAAGCAGCGCTTTCCAGAGCACGGCAACGCAGTCGGTGGTGCGAATGCCAAACTACGATCCATGGGGGTTGGTGGTGTTCCTCCGAGCGGGAAGCAAGCAGCAGAACTGGATATCGCCGAAAGCTGATGGTGCACAGAAGAGCAGCAGCCGGATGTCCTGGACAGAAGCAAGGTGTTCCTCCCTCGTGAGACGCCGGACGCTAGTAATCGCCATATGAACGGTAGACAGAAAAGCAAACAACGCAGAAGCCCCTAAATGAAAAACGCATTAAGTCATGTAGTAGCCATCACTCCATCCCTGTGCACGCCATGCGGTAAAAGATGTGGTCCACGGAATCCAATACGGTGGGACGAGACTGAGAAGGACAAACAATCCAGGATGGCTGACCAGGTCTAAATCCGGCTCTGAAAGGCACCCAAGGAGACTGAGGTGGAACGCACTACATCCAGACTGGCGGCCAGTATCCAGGAAGACAAGGAAGGATTCTTCTTTCCGAATCCGTGGAACAACCCTAGACCAGGCAAAGGGCCGGCAAAAGGAAGGCAAGACTCTACAATGCCACAGGGTATGGTAAAAGAAACATCATTTTAGACAAGCAGGCACGCTGGCTGCAGGCTACTGCCGACGACGACGATCGTTAGCTTGAGGGGGCGGCTGCGTGGCTGCTAAGAGGGACACGTTAGTACCGTCTCTCGGCGCCCAGTCCATCCAGCGGAGAAAGTGTCATGCAAACAGGAACTTACCACTTCTGCTGTCGGCATAGTAGTACTGCTGGGTTGTACTACAGGGAAACTTAGCCAAATCCAAAACATCCGTGGGAATATGATCTTCCATGAAATACCTTGGTTGCGGCGGGGCATACACGCGTTCGGGCGGTGCCGACGTTGACGGCGGGTAGCCGTATCTAGGCGATTCCTGGTGACCTGAGTAGTGCGGCTCCGGCTCCCTGCCAGGCGGCTGGCTGTATGATCCATAGGACGGGGTTGTCCTCACTTGGCCTTGTCCATATCCAGGGGCTGGCACATAGTGGGCTCCTTGCTGGGCATATCCTGACTGGGGCTGGGCATAGGTGTAGTCTCCTCCTCCATAGGCACTTTGGGCGGGCGCCCGGTATCCTGCAGACGACGGGTGGTCCGCGTAAACCTGGGAAGCCGAGGGCGGGGCATACGGCTGCTCCGGGGCCGGCGTACTGGGACCATAGTACTGCCTGGACTGGTGAGTCCTTGAATCTTGATAGGCAACTGCAGCTTTGTCAGGAGGCTTGGCCATCATCTTTGCATCTCTCGCGAGTGGGCTACCTCGTCCCTGCTGGACTTCAGCACGCCACCGCTGCGAATCCAGCTTCAAGTCCTGCACCATTTGCTGTGGGGCGACGGGTCAGCGGGCGAACGTAGAACAGCCGAGCAGGCGCGACTCACCGATGTCAGGGTGCGATAAGCAGTGATCCAATATCCTTCAACGCCCTTTAGATGCGGGTTAGCGGAGATGCGCACAGCGGGCAGCGCTGCGATGACTGACCTCGTACTCGCCAGTGCCGATGCCCGGCTTGACGAGGGCATCCGGGCCCAGGTAGCGCTGGATGTCAGCGGTGATGACCTCGCGGGCGATGCCGTCACCGGGCTGAAACCACTGCCGGGTTGGCGTTGAGCGAGACATGGTCGATGGCATTAGACGATGGGGATGGTGTTGCAACGAAGGAAAAATTCGCACTGATGTCAGCGTCTGAGGGAAGACGAGTGCGACGGCAAGGCTGGCAGGCAGCGACAGGTCCTAAACCAAAAGCAAGTTGCTCCGGCGATCACCTCGGGCTGAGGAGCGTGTGGGCGGGGGTCCCTCCAAAGAAAGCCAAAGGCACTGGTGGCAGCGAAAGCGGAAGAGGAAGAGGTGAGAGGGCGAGTGCGGGGCTGAGGAGAGTGGGCAGTAATATCGTCGCGGCTGTCGGTGAGCGGCGCGTGGCGGCGGCAGGGCTCGCGGCGGACAGGCCAGCTGGTTGCGCTGGGACTTTTGCGGCTCTGAGCGGGCCTGCAACGGCTGCAATTGGATAAGCCGGGGCGTGGAGCGCGACGGCGGCGGCTCGTCGCAGTAGCAGCACACGGGCGGGCAGATGACAGCTAGGCTGGTGCCCAATGCTCTGGTGCTCGCGTGGCCGGGGGGGAGGTGGAGGCAGAGCGCGGGAAATGCGAGAGAGAGTCGCCCTGCGCGGCCGGCAGCGTGCCTTTTGCTTTATCTTGCGCCGTGGTTGCGCCCGGCGATGGATCATGGATGCTGCTGGGCCCATCCACGATGTGGACCTGGCGGGCGCGTTGGGCAGCGACCCGGCCAGGGCCCAAACACTGACGCCAGCGGCCCTGCACGAACGCAGCTAGCCCGCCCGGACGTCTAGAATTCGCGCGTCAAGCTGCTTCTTGCGCGCCTGTGGCGGTGAGCCGACCTCCAGCCCGAGTCTGCAGCGAGTCCCCAGCGCCTGCCGGGCCTGACGTTGGGCACAGCTGCAGTCGCTCGTCGTGGCCTCTGGCAATTAGCCCAAGCGAAGCACGTGTCGGCCCTCCATCGCTATGGACACGCCGTGTCGCGTCGCACTCACACCCTCTGCCCGCCCACACGTCTCACCAGCGGCCCAAGCCCTGACTAAGAGTAATACGCCCTCCCTATTACGCTGGTGGCTGTATCCCTACAGTGCGCTTACCCGCCACGCCGGGCTTGCCTGATATCATCCCGTCGCGAAGTCACAACCGCCGGGAGCAGAACATCCTACGCCGCGCCTTGCCAAACATGTCCATCGTCCAGCCTCGCGCCCGCCTCTACAGCTTGGCTGCCGCCCCCCGCGCTCCCGCTATCCTGAAACCCCACCGCGGGAAATGAATGTGTACCTCGCTGCCACCGGCTTGCGTCCTACTCGCCAGCACCATCTCTACTGGTGTCAGGCTGACCAGCGTACCCCGGTCACGGTGCTGGAACCCGCTGTCGATCGGCCACACCTCTACCTCCTGACCTTTAACCAGGCCCAACGGATCAGCCGCATCAATATGGCCGCCGCATTCCGCAAGGTTCGCGCCAGAGACGAACGAGACCGCCTGCGCACCCTTCAGCGTCACGGGCTTGGGCCCCGACGACTTGGCCGCGCGCAGCGCTCCTCGAAACCTCTCAATCCACGCGTACACCTTGGGGAACTGCCGTTCTGATATCACCGAAGCCGGCAGCGCGCCCTTCATCTCAACGAGCCAGTCAAACGGCCATATCGCTAACCCGAGCATCAGACCATGCCTAGCTGCGGACTGGTGTCCGTCGTCATCACATGGGCAGGTCGTCACGCACCTTCAATGTCTGCCAGACTGGGGGTCGACGTCTTTAGGATCCACTCCCGCCCGTCCGCCAGCAGCGTCTCCTCCAGCAGCGCAAAGGCGTCGCGAATGTACACGAGACTTTCCGGCCGCGCGCGTATCATGGCCTCCTTGGACCAACTGCGCCCCGAGAATTCCTCCCTATCCTTGGCGAACTTGGGGTCCTGGAGGACAGGCGTGTCGGGCGGGATCAGCGTGGCGGCGCGAGCGAATACCCCGGCGTCGGTGGTCCAACGGTCCAGTAGGCGCTCAATGGCTTTGTGGTCGCTGCCCGACGCTCCAAGCGCCCCGTCGGGGAAACGCTCCTCGAGCTTACGGAGAATAAGCCGAGTGTCAC
Organism: Lasiodiplodia citricola; assembly: GCA_023089105.1. Lineage (NCBI taxonomy): Eukaryota > Fungi > Ascomycota > Dothideomycetes > Botryosphaeriales > Botryosphaeriaceae > Lasiodiplodia > Lasiodiplodia citricola. The sequence goes on along the minus strand of JAJNLL010000090.1, from coordinate 122,294 downwards.
AATATACGTCGCGGCCGATGGCCATGAGCGGAATACGGCGGTAGGCGATTCCCAATTCGCGAAGGTCGGGACGAGGCATTGTCATCGGTTGTATCTGCGGTTGGCGTCAGCGTTCAGGGATCTTGGTAAGGCACACATCCGCTAAATTGCCCCCACTGATGGCGGGCGGGAGCGGACGCACACATTGCGCAAATGCTATGCCGCGGAGCTGCAGATACCAGGTGATGCGGCGGGCGTAGGGTGAGAAAGGGTAGTGAAAGAGGACGATCTCGTTTGGCACCGACGCCATGACTCGTGCGAATTGAAGAGGCAGTAGATACGATGCGCGGCTCTTGGAGTTGGGCAGCGGGCCTGTTGCTAGTTAAAAGCAATGGGGTATCGGTACTTGCTGAAGCTGCAATCACTGCCACCGGAAGCGAGCTTGGTCGACAAGCGACTCCCGGCCGCTAACCTCGGTTCCCCCACACCAGCGACATCATCGTCGCAGAGCGGACGTTTTGACATCTGCTAGTAGGGTGCGGCCGACCAATCAATTTGGGCTGCGGGAAGTGTATGCGGCCGCGCGAAGCTAATTCCCACGAAGGAGCAAGGAGCAGCCGCGGCGCTATTCTCGCGTGGGCAGTTCAGGCAAACATCCGGATGTAGATGTGAGTTTCAAAGTATTGCATCCAACTACCTACGTAAGCAAGATACTGTTTTGCAGGAAAAAATTTCGGAACAGCTCAGTCCTTCTGCTACAGGCCGTGCTACGTGGAACGCGAAGCATTGTTTGCCACTACATGCATGAAGATCTTCAGTGTTTGGGGTAACTGTTTGAAGACTACCACCAGATGAATATGCGACACGGTACCCCATTTTTGTCACCTTACTGCCCCGGTTTTCTCCAACGTACGACACGCTGGATTCCTATTGCTGGCTTCCTCCGTGGCGACCTCTTTTCAAGTAATAGTCATTCCTATGCGGGCGTCAGGACTAGGACCGGTGATCATCGTCGATCACCTACAACTTCTTTCCCCGATCAGCGTCTGCCGCTTTGCCTTCCAAACGGTCCAACGCCTCCTCGATTAGACCGATGTGGCCTCGCAGCGTGCCCTCTAATTCGTCCATGCGAGCTTCGTGCTACTCCAGATTGTACACGTGATGTGAACGCAAGTACAATGTCGCACCGCCGATGGCCGAGAGGTTGAGGATACCAAAAAGAGCTGCTGTGTTACGCAGAAAAGACATGTTCAACGAGATGATTCGCTGTGCCTAATATTGAAAAGCTGGGCTTTCCAGATATATATAGCAGCTCATGCTGTGCGACGTTGGAAGTCAATGATGACATTGGTCCGCACTAAGATCGGCTCTCCAGAAAGCAGCGTTCTCGGAGAGAACGTCCAGAGCTGCAGAAAGGGTCTTGGAATTATGCAAGTAATCACAATAGCCAGCTTTAGGAAGGAACATAACCATGTAGTGGAGGTAGAAGGCTGTCAATCAGCAAGATGCACGTTAGTGGTCGGGCCTCGACGCGTCCCGCCAATGACGCGTGCGGCGCTTCTACGCGACTTAGCCATCACCATCACCACAACCCAGTCAGCAACGCCTCGCCATGTTCTCCTCCCGCTGAGGCGCGCCGCCTCGACGACACCTAGGCTCGCACCATGTCGTCCTCGCAACCCTTCATCGACTCCTCGCCCCTGTCCACCGGCAGCGGCCGCCGCAGAAAGTCGAACTTTACCTACCGGCACCTCTCGCAGCTCAGCACCTTCACGACGACCTGCCCGCTGCGCGTTGTCGCGCACATCGACCTAGATGCCTTCTATGCACAATGCGAGATGGTACGCCTGGGCGTGTCGCTGGACCAGCCGCTGGCAGTGCAGCAATGGCAGGGCCTGATTGCCATCAACTACCCGGCGCGCGCGTTCGGTCTCAGCCGCCACGTCACGGCGGCCGAGGCGCAGAAGCTGTGTCCAGACCTCGTGTGCCAGCACGTCGCGACGTGGAAGGAGGGCGACGAGCGCTGGGCCTACCACGACGACGCGTTCAAGAACATGGCGACGCACAAGGTCAGCCTGGATCCGTACCGCATGGAGTCGCGCAAGATCCTGGCGCTGATAAAGGACGCGCTGCCGAAGGAGCTGCAGAGGGTGGAGAAGGCCAGCATCGATGAGGTCTTCATGGACCTCTCGGCGCAGGTGCATAGCGTCTTGCTGGAGAGGTATCCGGAACTGGCTGGCCCGCCGCCGTATGATGATCCGACGGAGAACTTGCCGAGGCCTCCGACGACGGCGTTGGATTGGCAGACGGATCACTTGATTGACTTGGATGCCTCGGAGACTGAGGATGACGATCCGGACTGGGATGATGTCGCTATTCTGATTGGATCCGAGATTGTTCGGGATGTTCGAGCCAGGGTCTTTGAAGAACTGAAGTACACTTGTTCCGGTGGTGTCGCGCGGAACAAGATGTTAGCAAAGCTTGGATCTGGCCATAAGAAACCCAATCAGCAGACTGTTGTTCGGAACCGCGCCGTGCAGAATTTCCTTGGTGACATGAAGTTCACGAAGATCCGCAACCTTGGCGGTAAGCTTGGCGACGAAGTGGTAGCTATGTTTAATACAGACACCGTCAAGGACCTGTTGGACGCATCGTTGGACCAACTTCAGAGGCTCGGCGATGGTACCGGTATCTGGTTGTATGACATTATCCGCGGAAACGACACCAGCGAAGTCAACTCCAGAATGCAAATCAAGAGCATGTTGTCAGCCAAATCCTTCCGTCCATCAATCAATACTTTCGACCAGGGTCTCCGTTGGCTACGTATCTTTTGCGCCGACATCTTTTCCCGCTGCGTCGAAGAAGGTGTTCTTGAGAATAGGCGCCGACCCAAAACTATTAATTTGCATCACCGACACGGACAACAGACCCGATCCAAGCAATCGCCTATCCCCCAAGCTAAGACGTTCTCCGAAGAAATGCTCTTCGTCCTTGCCAAGGGCCTACTTGCTTCAGTCGTCGTCGATGGACGCGCATGGCCATGTTCAAACCTATCTTTGAGCGTAGGAGGGTTTGAGGATGGTATTACTGGCAACAAGGGAATCAGTGGCTTCCTCGTTCGCGGAGCAGAGGCTAAGGCTATGTTTGCCAGCGAAAGAGAGGCCTCGTCAAGCAAGAATGACAGGGCTGATCCACCACCGCCCCAAAAGAGGCGCCGAGTTGACGAAGGTGGTATCCAGAGGTTTTTCGGTCCACGCCAAACCAGTCGTGACGATTCCGGGAACGAGCACAGTCCATCCATGAGCAGAGAAAACAGCAGGGCTGCGTCTGAGCACACCGAGCATGAAGTTCCGTTGGAGCCCCTAGATGACGGACACCATGGCCACTTCTCTGCTGGCGCTGAAGATCCCGAACAGACCTGGGATGAAGTTGACCCATCGGAAATACCACCTCCCTCTGCTCAACCGCCACCTGAGAGCCATTTCCACCAGACGGATCATCCCCCTACAAGCACGGAACCAGCCACTGCTCACAACGTTGCTGCCCAACCTTCGCATCAAACCACACTAGATACGTTCGTCTGCGAGCGCTGCTCTACCCGTGTCCCCGTCTCTCAGCAGGGGGAGCACTCGGACTACCATGTGGCAAAGGACCTTGCAGAACAGCTTCAGGCTGAGGACCGCGCTTCTGCTGCCGCACGTCCACCCGCGCCACCCTCGTCCACAACACCCAAGCCGCGTGGGCGGGGAAGGCCAGCCGGCTCCGGCTCGTCGGGAAAGTCGGTCAAGGGGCCAGAGAAGGGGCAGATGAAGCTGGCGTTCGGCAAGGGTTGAGAAGGTGGACCGGCCGTCGTTCAGATGGCCAAAGCTACGACAATCATTGTCAATCTCCACTCTCGTACCTGCATCTATCGGTGGAGACACGCAGGATGAATTGGGTTCCCACCCCTCTGGTCCCGGGACGCAGTGGTATCGAATGAGGGTCTGGAACAGGCTTCATGGCGCACTGTTTCCAACAGTGGGTTCCCCTCCCCGCTATGACCCCGTCGGGGAATTGGCAAAATCATTCCGTACCTGAGAGCAACAGGTACGCCCCTCAATTGGTGACGACATTTATTCCAAACGGGAGGAGATTGGGCTTCAATGTTGTTCGCGCTTGCTGTTGGGGGCCACGCGAGACTACTGCATTACGGACCTTGGTTCACGCGCGGCTGGCTGGACGGCTGCATGAATGGCTTGGGGTGAGGCAGCACTGCGCGCGGGAGCGGGAGCGTGAATACGCTACTGCAGGCCTTAGCAGAAGTTTGAGCGCCGCGACTCTACAAGGAAGAGGCGAGTGCCCCTTGCAGGATGGTGGCGCATTTGAGACCAGCCAGAGAAGGTGCTATGTCGGGGGGATGCGGGTGGCGACCATCACGAAGTGCGCTTGTTCAGGTGGATTGAGGCGTGGCGCAGATAGCTCAAAAAGCCTAAAAAGTTTGCTCAGTGGCACGCGATATGACGAACGGTTGGGAGGGGATCGGCAGCGCGATTGGACCGTTGCTTCTGTCATCTTCTGCAGGGCCGTGCAAAAAGGTTGCTGTCAACCCAATCTCCCATTGCTTTTTTTCTCGTCCTTTTCTCAGATCGACACGAGGTCCCGGTCGATGGGTCGAGCCGCCCTCCGGATCAGCACAGAGCCGTTGGTTGGGATCTTGATCTGAACTGCCTTTTTGGGGCAGTCGTTTTCGGCCCCCGTTCGCTTAGCCTAGGTACTGCTTTTGCTTGCTTCTTCTCGGTCCCGCTGCCTCGGCTCCCTTTGCGTTGGGCTGACTGTCGTCATACCTTTTTGCTTTTTCTGTGAACTGACGTAACCTCAGCGCTTGGGCTGTCGTTGTCTTTCTGCAATAGGTTACGGACGCGTTTGGGCTCTGCTTTTCTCTGAGCGACTTGAGCAGATGTCGCGCGGTCTAGAACTCGTTCGATTTCCCGTCGGCGTGTGGGGTCTGCTCTTCCCCCCTTCCCTTTTCGGCAACCCCGGCTTTTCTCGTCCCTCTCCCTCCCGTCTCCCCACGGCCACGAGCTAATCATGCAGTTGCATTAGCTCCAAATCAAACACGACGACGCTTCTCTCACACACACCCCCCCGTCTTCACCCTTTCTCCCGGGTTCGCCCGTAGAAATCTGACCATTCCTTTCGTCCCGAAGGTCGGCTGAGCTTAATGCGTCCGTGTCTCCCGTCTTTCCGCGCCCGCTCCGCCAGGGACATGGGGTGAACCCGTAGATGAAGGGTGCACGCGCACTCCCGTCTGATTACTGCACGCCTGATGATGAGGACCGGGAGTGCGTTCACCCGGGCCTCTCTCGAATGACGGACTATTGCTCTTTGCGTTACGATGCCGCGTAACATTGCTTTCCCCCCCTCGTACGTACGTATGCCCTCGCGAGGCCACGCTACTGCGAAACGTCTAGTAAGAAGCCTTCCTCACAAGCGCTTACTACCCAGGCAACACTGCAGAACTAGCTCGTTGGACCAGAAGGACGACTTAAACCTCACACATCCCCCCAGCTGAACACACCGCGGTTAGCGCTCACGCCTGCCGATGCTGCCACGCGCGAAGCGTTTTGACAGGGAAAAAGATAATGCGGGATGGAGGATCCCGTCGCGGGTTGAGTGGGGAGAAAATAATGGGGTGATAATAATTCGTTTTCCCTCCCGATACATGCCTTGGCTCAGGCACGCGCCGCCAGGGTCGGAAAGTCCCTTGTCGCTGCCATTTGCCGATCACGTACGGTCTGGATCGTTTGTTGTTGTTTTTTCTTTTTCTTTTCTTTTTTCTTCTTTTCGACGGCACGGCATGGATGGAACGGCCTCTACGTCGTCGTGCAGCGCTGATCCCTCGTGTCAAACTTGCTCGGAGTCGGAGTTGACAGGGTATACACCAGCCACACGTGGCGCAAGGACGGGAAGACGTCATACGCTCCGGGGTGTGTTTGGGGTCTGGGATTGAAGGAAATGCTTCGGCAGGCTGACCACGATGGGCTGGATTACAGAGCGTAAGAATTAGCTAAGAAGTATGCCAGTGTTATGGTTGAAGGGGTGTCCATTCTCAATTCTGCTTGTTTGTAGAGACATGGAGAACTGAGTATGTCCGGTGCTGACATGCGTGTGCAACACGTGTTTGTGGCACATATATGCTTCTCGAACCACGTCTGTTTCGTGCAATGTTGAACTAAGTTTTCACAATTAACTTCACCAGAAGGCAAAGTTGAAATCCTTAAGAATCAAACCTATTTTCCAGCACGTATAAAAATAGGTGCAGAGCTGCCCGAAGGAAAAATAGTGCGCTTCATCGCCACCCACTCATGGTGATTGGAGTATTACTGAGCGCTGAGCATGATGTCAAATTGTCAAATCGCAGGGAGGCAGTGGAATTCGCCTGCTTGTCTTTGTGCAGAGCCTTGCGGCTCGAAGCCTCCAAGAACTCTGCACTCAAAGGTTATGATTGAACGCTTTGACGAATTTATAATGGCTGCCCACAATCCTGCTCTTAGCATCCTCACCCAACAGCATCAAATCTGACAGCAAGCTTGGACTCAAGTCACGTAGTGCGGAATGATAAGTTCTTGTCCCGTCATGTGCTTGCCTTAAACCACGTGAGTAATGGGAATGGGGACGGTTGATATATAAGCCAGACAGCTGTCGCAGTATCTAAGAGATTTCCCGAAGGGAGGTGTATACAAAAGCAGCATCCTCAAGTACAGTACGCACTCGAAGTCTATCTTAGAGCTTTGCGGATGATAATTACCCTCGGCATAGATGTTCAAGTTCCCAACCTATGACGCAGATGACATCGAAAACAGTCGGTGTTCGGCAACAAAGTTCCTTACTGATCTATAGGAAATTTGGACAAAGGAATTGACGATAGCCAAGAGATGCTGATTTACAGCATTTCCTAGCAAGCCTCATCATGTTCGGGTCAGTGTCCGTTTCTACGAGATTCATTCGACGGCAACGCATGGATGCATAGCGCCTTCCATATGACAAGTGTTTATTGTGTGAGTTGTAATGGGCATGCCCACGACAGAGACCACAGTAACTTGTGTCAGAATCAGCGTCTCTTAGTTCCAAGATCACCACCGGATTCCAAACAATGAGGCTTTTCTCGGCTGATTGTTCCCCGCAATGCAAGCAATCTATATGATGCACTTTATTCGAGTGGATGGACAAACGGTTACTGCTATTCATCAACCTGGAGTGATAATGGAGAACATCCCCATTATTTGATGGAGACAGGAATGCCCGTCAAGTCTTTAGAGAGCCACGAAATATAAATTAGCACCACCTGCAAACCACAGTGGGCCCGTTGTGAATAGCATTGCCGCACAAGCAGACGAGTGAAGAATCTATCTTCCTTGATGAAGCTATTACTACCGCATAGTAGCTTCAGCAACGACACTGGACTCTCAAAAACTCAGCATCGCCCCGCCCTTTTAACCTCCCAACAAACCAGCGACACCAGAACTCTCGCCCAGTCACATGCCGCAAGCGCATGGCCCGTCACGAGCCGTCCTCGAGAGTGACCCCGCAAGTGACGCCATATGGCTAGTGTATCGCACCAGCGCCCTCCCCAATGACGCGCGCGGGCGGTCAAATGACGCCGGCGCCGCCTCTCATCCTGCTTCCGAAGCTCGTGCCCTCTGCGCCGCTCTAAGTTTTTAAGACAGACCGATCGTGGGGGTTCTTTGGTTTGTAACTGCGGTGCCGGTGCTCTCTTTGGAAACAAGCATACCACATTGGGAGAACGACTTACTCTGTTAGACATTTTGAAAGAACACGACTGCCGCGTGCGACGTCCTCTCGCGTTGGTGTCAGTGAAAGGTGGCGGATCCCTGGAACTGAAAGGTGGAGGGAGCCAGCATGTTTGTGTGATGAAGAACTCCATCAAGTGTACATCATGATGAGATGCGGAACCTTCTGCATGATATCAGACTGGACGCTATCAAGTAGAAGACAGGCGGAGATTTAAATTGTAGAAAGAACTGTACCTCCAGTGGCTGCCCGTCTTCGTTGTTGAAGTTGTGCTTGGTCCACAAGACGATTTGGCAAAGAGCTGGGAGAGACATCTTTCGCCTGGGCTTATAAACTACTAATATTGCATGTGGGTCACCAGATCTGTGAACCTGAGCGAACAGGTGGACAGTGCCTCTATCATGGGACTAGTCAGCAGAAGTTGCTGAGAACGTGCTGAGATGGTGTCCTTTGTGGAATCAAACCAACCGGTTGAGTACGAAAACCGATAGTCACTCATCCGATATCCAGTCCGTAAAGTATCCGAATAGGTGGCACAAAATTGTCAGGAATAAAGTCTCAATTCCCTCTCTTGTCTACGTGTCTATCGTAGCAATCAATCGGTATAGAACCGCTAGTAATATCCAATCAACCAAATTTTCCAACGCCAAACAAACATGTCAGCCACTCATTCCTGAGACAGCCGCTAAATCAGAGTTGTCTCCCGCTTATCCAACATGATTTACGCGCCGTGGAAGAAGACGCGCTCGTTGAGCGGCTTCTGGTCCTTGGGGCCGGCCTCGCCGGCGCGGCCGCCGAAGACGAGCTGGGCGCGCAGCTGCCACTCCTGGGGCACCTTCCACTCGTCCTGGACCTTCTGGTCGACGACCGGGTTGTAGTGCTGCAGGTTGGCGCCGAAGCCCTCGGCCTCGAGGCCGGTCCACAGCGCGAACTGGTGCATGGCCGACGTGTGCTCCGACCAGACGGGGAAGTGGGCCGCGTACAGGGCGAACTTGCTCTGGAGGTCCTTGACCGGGGCGGGGTCCTCGAAGAAGAGGATCTGTGGGGAGAAGAGGGGTTAGCAATTGGTTTATTGCAGAGAGAGAGAGGAGAGGGGGGTCAACGTACGGTGCCGTAGGCGGCGCGGAAGCCGTTCAGCTTGGCCTCAGTGGCGGGGAAGGCCTCGGCGGGGACCTGGGGCTTGAGGACATCCTTGGTGATGTCCCAGAACTTCTCGTGCTCGCCCTTGAGCAGGACGACGAGGCGGGCGCTCTGGCTGTTGAAGGACGAGGGAACGGACAGGACGACGTCGTTGACGATCTCCTTGATGCGCTCGTCAGAGACGGGAGAGGTGTTGTTGAGCTGGTAGTAGGTGCGACGCTCCTTGACGGCGTCGAGGAAAGGCTTGGTGGAGGCCATTGTGGTAGAGGTGCTGAAGGCGCGGAAGGTGTTGGTAGTAGAAGAGGTTGCTGAGGCTGGAGTCAGTGGTTTGGAGAATAGCAGTGAGGTGGCGGCGGGCGCGGCGCTTTTGTAGGAGAGCGTGGGAGACAAGCGGGTAAGGATTGGTAAGGATTTCTTAAGCAGGTGTGGGGCAGCCATGTTTGAGGAGGGTGTCTGTACAGAAGATGGCGTGGAGATATGCTCCGAGAAGAGCGGCGACCAGACCGAAAAGAAATGCCGTGAAGCGCATGGAAGCTGTGACGGAGCGGATTCAGACTTTCGGAGCCAGGATGACGGCGGCCTTACTCGAGACCGGCGGGCTCGACCAGTTAACCAATTGCACGCGGCTGCATGAGCTCACGCCTCATGGGCCGAGCCGGCGTAGCTTCGTCAGGATTCGCCATAGCTTAGTTGACGTCGTATCGGAGTTGCGTGACGGAGGGACTCGATGGAGGGGCAGCTCGATAAATCCGAAGGCCTCTCCGATCAAGCTTTGGCCTCCCGCTCTGGCGCCCCGCGGAATTGCCCCGCCGCCAAGGACCCTGCGCACGAGAACGCAGGTACGCCACCAATGAGCTGCTTACCAAAACTCAACACCATCTAAAGCCATCTCGGGCCTATACACTCCCGAGCAGCTGTCGCATTCGTAAGCATCTCATCTTGTGAGCTCGTCGTTGTATGGTGCCATTCGGAGAACGGATGCTGCTCCTTCCGGTGCTGAGAAATGCGCGACGCCTGACCGCTTCCTATCCCAGCCTTCCCTTCTGTACGACGACTCGAACTCGGCCGAGAACGGAAGTAATTGTGCGTCCTGCTGTTAGCCTCTCCTGTATAAAGTCTCCGTCTTCTTTATAGCAGGTTCAGAATGCCAGCTTCGAACTTCTTCTGCAGATGTACTGGGCTTTGAAAAGCCCCTTATTACCTGATGCCATGGAGGGTACACGCGATCAGTAGCCACGATGAAGAAGGTCGCCTGTATGCTTGTCGAAGATGATATCCAGGGTGTCGACCCGGTCCCAAACATGGGGGAATCTGACTTCTTTATGCTCATCGCAGCCCGGCATGTGGACACGGAAGTTCGGACATTCGCTGGCAACGAGATCCTGTGCACCCGCGTTAAGCGAGGATTTCGTTGCCAGCGAATGTCCGAACTTTCTTGTCCACAAGAAACTGTTCCGGCTCGTCCGCTAGTAATCTTCAAGCAACAGTTGCCAATACGCACCAAACCCGCACGAATATCTCTTATCAACGATTAAAGGGTCGGTGGCATGGCGAAAAGGCTTGATGGACCCTCAAAAAGTCACGCATAGGACCTCGTAACTGCACTGGAGTTGGCACCCTCCAACACGTTGTCTTAACGGGCTACTGTCCGCTTTATTCTGGTAAAAGTTATCTGATTGACGCTTGATAGAGGAGATGTCAGCTTAACTAACCGGATCATCGCTAAAACATGAGGAGTACTTGTGTGCAGAAACGGTTATATCTCAGGCTATGAGTCATGAAGGGAGTTCAAAATATCTTTTTCCATACGCAGGCTTTTGCTCAGTAGAACGAGCGTCGAACTGCTGGGTCTGCAAGACCTTGTTTAAAGGTCTACCACACCGACGTCGCCCGGCCAGAAAGTCACGAGAGCTCGGTTGAGTCTCTGCCTAGAGTCTCCACTTCCCGAACAAGATGGCGCCATAGGATCATCCCACGCTGATCTGAGCCTAGAAACCCCCACACGCCTCCGCCGGTTCGGGCCGCCGCTCACTGTGTCACTGCGTTGAGAGGATCTTCTTTCCAAAGCTTCTACCAACTGAATTAATAATGAGGTACGAGGTCATCTAGTGGATAGAATTCAAATCAGAGCTCGTCGGCTCGGGTTGCGCAATTCAAACCATGCTTGTTGGGCTGCAATTCTGCGACGGATGCGGTGGAGGGGTCCAATCCTGTAGACGGAAGACGCGGATCACGATGTTGAAGCTTCAGCAAGGGAGGCGAGTAAAAATTAACTTTGTAGAAAAGTCAAAAGCAAGAAGGAAAATCATGAAAGGGTTTTCAATTATTATCGTTACCATTCGTTACTCATTCGGTTATGCTTCAGAGCTTCTGGCCTTCGATCGGCACCTCGACAACTTGGTCAATACCCTCGTAGGGCGGGATGTCCAGGCCATATTTCTCTGCCGTAGCCTTGCTCAGGAACCTGCACCAATTTCGTTAGATGATTCATTCTGCAAGCAAAATTCAAGGGCACAGTGGGGGTTAGCGTGCTCAACCCACCTTCCACCAAGGAAATGCCTGCCCTTGAACCACTTCACCAGCGGCTTGGGCGCCGTCAAGCTGATCAGCGCGGGCGGGTTGAAGCCCTTTCCCGGTCCGGAGTCGGGCGGGCCGGTCTCGATGTTCCAGCTGGACGGCGCGTCGACGGCGAGAACGGGTACCTTGGTGTCTCGCAAAGCCTCAATGACCTTGGGAAAGGGCTCGCGCACCTCGCCGCTGAAGCTGAAGCCGAAGATGGCGTCGACGATGTGGTCGGCCGCGCCCAGCGCCGCGTCGAAGTCGTCGGTGAAGGGCACGTTCAGGTCCTCGAGCTGCTTCCGCAGGCGCTGGTACAGCTCGTTTTTGCTCTGCTTGGGGTAGTAGACGGTGGGTTGGTAGCCGTAGTGGTGGAGGTGGCGGGCCGCTACGAGGCCGTCGCCGCCTGCACTTTGTTAGTATGAGTGCTGCGGTCGAAGCTTGATGTCGAAGTGGTACCGTTGTTGCCGGGCCCGCAAGCTACGAGAATTCGCTTGCCTTGGCTGAGGGGCTGGAGCTTGAACACTACCAGCTGATTAGGCTTTGTCGTAATGAATACAGTAGACAGACTCTATACCAGCTTGGGATACTGAAAGGCCAGCCAGCTCCATCAGTTGGTCGATGGAGAAAGCACCGCTACTCATGAGCTCCTTGTCGAGCTCGGCAGCGTTCTTTGCGGAAAGAGTCTAAGAAAGAGTCAGAGTCAGTTCGTGTTGTTTTGGTCATCACTTACCTTGAGAGCCATCATGAGCTTCCTGGACGTCCGAAACATGAAAGTGAAGGGTAACGGAAAGCGAAGTTGTGGTTGTCGCGCAATGGAAGACAGGCGGGCACAGGACATTACATCACATCACGTTGATCATGTCAGCGCTCCGAAAGAGGAAGCAACGCATACCGCCACGATCAATTTCTGAACACCTTGACGTCCGCCCATCTGTCCTCACTCTAATTGTGAGTCTTCATCCCCAATTACCCTGCACAGACTGCAAACGTGCACAAAGTCGAGGAAGACACACCCAGAGTCCTGATCCCTGTCCAGAGCCGGCAAAACATTTCCCCGGGGTCTGTCCGAGAAACTTATCGTGGATGGGCTCACGACGGCCGTGTCGCGCGTCGGCAATAGCCAAGTAATACCAGCAATTGTTCTCGCCCCAACCCCACCGCAATCATGGTCCTCAAGATACGGCTCGCGCGCTTCGGCAAGCGCCACTCCCCCTTCTACAACATCGTCGTCGCCCACGCCCGGTAAGCAATTGAGCAGCACCACCGACCGCCCGACACGACACCAACCAGACGTGAACCTTCCGGCGGCTAACATTGGAGCTGCACAACAGGACGGCAAGGGACAGCAAACCGCTCGAAGTCCTCGGTACGCAAACACACACATCATTCCCGTGGTTAACCCTCCGCCCCGCCGCCGCCGCACACCTTTCGGCTGGACATGGCGGAGCTCCGTAGAACAGTTCTAGTCAGCGGAGAATGCTGTAATGCGCTTGCAGACTGACGATTGGACTCTTTGAAGGCACATACGACCCGATCCCCAAGCCCGCGAGGCCGGATGACCCCAGCGGCCGCCCGTACAAGGACATCAAGCTGGACCGATCGCGCGCGCAGTACTGGCTCGGTGTCGGCGCCCAGCCGAGCGATACTTGCTGGAGATTGCTGTCGATGGTACGTCCAAATCAGATATGGGATGGGGGGAAGCTTTCCACGGAGGTTTTGCGGCAGGTCTGAAAAAGAAGGAAGGAATTATGTGGAGGAGAAAAGAGGGACATCCCAGGAACATAAATGTGGCTGACGAAATGTGTTGAATCTTAGGCTGGTCTGCTCGAGCCCAAGTACCGCGTTGGACAGATCCAGCAACAGGTCATTCAGGCGGACGCGAAGCACAAGGCCAACCCGTACAAGGAACGCAACCCTCCCGCTGAGGGTGCATAAAAGAATTTCGTAACGCGAGGGGGGTTGGATGGAGGCTTGCGGGCAGATATTCAGACGAGGACGGTTTGCATTGGGTTTGGCGTTATGGGACATTCAGGGACATAGCCCTGTTGGAGGGCTCACGTTGCTTGCTGCGTCAAAAGATGCACTTGTACCAATACCATGTACAGAAAGAGGAAATGAGCTGAAATGCTATTGTTTGCGTGGACGCTTTCAACAGGAGTGTGACGCTTAATTGAAAAGTAGAGGCGAAACTTTGGTGACTGAAATTAATTATCCTGAAACAATTAAAAAAAACAGTCACCCTCCTGCTGCTCATCTTCTAGGTTGGTACCATAAGGGATAATGAACTGACAAATAAATCAATGAACGATATCCGAGCACCAAGCACCCGATCTATGCACCATACCCAACTCCAGCCAAAGCAGAAATGATGCGATCTTATCCACTCCTTATCCCTCCCCAATCCCTACACTAATTCCCTTTAGTGCGCTGCGATCAAGAAGGTGTTGGTTCCCAGGCAAACAATCATGACGATCAACCCATAAATCGCCAACGCAAGACTCAGTCTTCTTAAAAGCCCCCTTCTGAAGCTCCTTGTCTTTGTCGCCAAATTTCTAAGCAGAAGACCCGACTCTGTCATATTCTCTTCGTCTCCAGAATTCCAACCTTCTTCATCGTCCTCATCCTTGAGGAGGCGCTGGTGGTGCGGGCTATGGGGGGACGAAATCTTGTAGTAAAAGATACCAGGTAGAATGAAGCTGATGGCCGTGCTGCCGGTACTGCCAACGTAGGCAAGCACCTTTTCGAGGGAGGAAACGGTCATGGCGGTTATGTAGCTCAGTACAATGATGGTGGTAGTTATGATGGCGAAACGCATCTCGCTCATTGGCTCAGCCTTGGGTTGCAGAGGAGCCGCGATGGGTCCGTTGTTCGGCTTGGGCGGTCCGAGAAGCGGAGCGCTGTGCTCGCTCGACGGAGAGCCTTCATTAGTGCTCGTGCGAGAAGACTTAGGGGCCCGCTGCGGCCGCCAGTTGATAACCGCGTCGATGGACGCGCGGCATGGGTGGACCTGTAGAGGGTAGGAGAACATGACCAGGATGACGATCGCCAGACGGCCAACGGTCGAAGCAGCGGACGGGGCGTCTAGAAATTGGTAAGAAACATGCAGTTTGCGGGTATATTAGGTGCACTTACACATGCTGACGATGTTGCCGCCAACTTTATCGCCGTAAGACAGATACCCGGTGATACCGACGAGAATGTAAAGAGAGCAAGCCAGGCCGATACTGGCGCCGACAACAGATGTAGTCCGGAAGTGGGAATTGTCAAAAATTTCATTGAGAATGGAAAACATCTGGAAGAGTCAGTTTCTAGCTCGAATAAAGCAATCTGGCAAGCTTACATTCTGGTGGCACGTGTAGGCAAAGACAACGACAGGGAAGACGGAAAGGGCGGCAACCGGGCCAGACCATCCGATTACGTGAACCTCGCCGCGGTCTGCCATAGTATCTCCCTTGAAGAAATGGGCAAGAACAAGGATGACGAGGTAAGTAATCGACACCAGCGCTATCATGCTGGTATATTTGAGAGAATCGAGACGACGAAGGAAAGACAAGGGAATGACAATGAGCCTATACAAAGCGTTAGAATTTCTGTGTTCCGGCGAGAGACCCAGCCGCTATACGGATCGGCAAAGGATGCGGCGTCGTAGGGGCTACCAGGGGAAGAGACGCACATGAAAGCCGTGACCCAGAACTGACGGTCCACCAGGAATCCGATTTCTCCAGCAGCATCGCTAAATCCTCTCACAACTCCAGGCATGAGATCTCCGATGATGATCAAGTAACTGACTCCAACACCGAAGCACTTGATGGCGATCGCACCGTCGAAAACAACGGCGGCATTTGGATACGTTATCTTGGAGAGCGAGGCGAACGAGGCGGTTCCGCGATCCAGGTATTTGGCGCATCTAGTTTGGAGGTACAGGCCGAAGCCCGCTGTGAGGCCTGCCCACACGATGACGCAGCAGCCTAGCAGAATACCCATTTGCGACAGGGCGTGCGGCATGGCCAGGAGACCTGCGCCCAAGACTTTACCCCAAATATCCGTCAGTATGTATTCTCGTGACCGTGAGGGGTGTATGCGCACTCGTATTAACCAGGTTGATGACGCTGCTTGCCCATGTAGCCTGTCCAGCGAAGCCGACGTCTCGTTTGCCGTGGCGCGACCTGGCGCATATGTTAGCAAGACATGCAGCGCAACATGGTAGAAGATCGCAGACTGACCGTCTGCCTCTGTGAGAGGCCGCGCTCGCCGGCCTGTCCTCGAGCTCCGAGGGACCGGCGCTTATCGCCGCATAGGTAGCCATGTTGGGAGTTGTGATCCAGGAGGTATCGCGCGGGGAAGCAGCAGTCGCCGGAGGTGCACACCTCACTAGCAACTAAGTCATTAAGAAATGGATAGAGCAGTCGCGGCGCAGCGCGGCGATAGTGCAGAGCGAGCCGATGAGTCGCGTTAAAGCTGTAATGTCTTGCGTGCGAGCGGAGATGTCATGCTGGCAAGCCGCCGCCACGGGCGCTCGCGGATCATCCCGCCAATCCAGGGTTCTCTTGCCTTATCCGGCGCGCTCTTACCTCCGCAGTACCTACACCACCCATCCGCCCGATCGCATTCCCCGCTCAGCAACCCATTATGGCCGAAGATTTGGACGAGGTGCTTTTGCAGACGCTGGATATGCTCGAGTGGCGCCTCCGCCGCATCGAGTTTGTCCTTGGCGGCAACGTCTCCGCCGAGAGCCAGCACACCGACGTGCCCGTCGCGTCTCGGATACAGAAGCTCGAGAGCCGTTTGTCCAGCGTCGCCGGCAACTCACGCGCCATCAACGACATCCTCCAGCTGCGTAAGGCATAAGAGTCCCATGGATTGCTCCGGTTCCACTTGCCTGACGATTTCGCATAGAATCCAAGCACGCCGACATCTTCGCACCGGCCGAACCGCCTGCGCGTCCTCCCCCGAGCAGCAAGGACGATCCGACGCCCGAGATTAAGCTCGCTACCATCCTCACCGAGGCCCCGGCGTACCCCGCTACCGCTTCGCAGCTGACTTCGCTGCATGACCTTCCTCTGCCACCAACAGAATCGTTCACGTCACTGGTCGCACTCTCGCCTCGTATCGCTCAGCTCGGACAGACACAACTAGCTCAGGCATACGAAATATCAGAGCTGAGGAAGAGGAGCGGGAAGGCTGTGTTGAGATGGCACGAGATCATGGTGTTGGGCCAGGGCAGATGTTGGGCTGAGTGGGACTCGCGGGTCCGCGAGGCAGAGAGGGAGGTTCGTAGGGAAGAGGTCAAGATCGAGCGTGAATCTGGTGGCGCTTGAATTGATCTGCATGACAAGGAGAGCGGATATTCATGAAGGGAATGGAGGCACGCTGGAGAAGCGCAGACCATGAGGACCACATGCCCCGAGCCGTGCGGGCGTCATCATTTGATAGGCACTTTGCTGTGGCTGGAGAGGCAGTCAAGGCAATATCAGGCATGCGGCTTTAGGTCACAAGTGTGGCAGGGACAGCAGTGCACGGTTGTGTGGAGGCATGGCGACGGCGGAAGCAAACACATGGTCCAGCCATTCCTCGCGGCACGGAACCGCGGCACGCAGACGGGACAGTGCATGCGTGGGCCTAATCAAAAGGTGGAGACATAGGGTTCGGAGAGGTCTCCAGCATGAACATGTAGCTAGCAGCGGGCTCCCTGCCTGTCGACGGATGGGTTCGGAGCACCACGCTAATATTCCAAATGTGGATGCGTTTAAAGATGAGGTCTTCTCTCCCAAGGGTCAGTGGCTCGCATGCGGTCCGCGAAAATATGCACGCGCCCTGTTCCCTGGAATTTGGCGAAGGCGGAAGCGGGCTGGACCGGGTCCGGAACGTATGACGAAATGCACAGGCCGGAATGTATGGTTCTTCAGAGACCGTCTTGCTGAGGGGCAGAGGGAGCGGGAGACAAGCTTTTCTGATGTTCGCAGGGAGGTGGAGCTTGACGCGGAAAGGGCCAGTTACAGCGCCGTCTGGGAGACAGGTCGCTGGTGGTGTCGCGGGCGGCTTTCTGGCGCCGTGGAGCGGGTTCTCAAGTCTGGGCCCGGGCGCAATGGACAGAGGCGAGACGTTGGAGGAGCGTTTCATCGACACGCACTGCTGCCGCATCGGGCCAGTGAGGATCAGCAGCCGTCGCATGGACCAGCGCCTAACGGCAGCTAGGGAAATGGTGAGGCTGGCCCGCGAGATGACCACAGCGACAAATTTCGGGCTCGTGGGCGCGCGTTGGGGTGCGACAGACGGCGCCAGGCGCAGCACTCACGACGCTGTCTCGGATTACGATACGGTACGGCGCGGCAACGTGTGCAGCCCACGCCAGCGCAGGCGAGACAGGCCCCTTTGGGCGGCGTGCGTAGGCGCTCTCGTCCATTGCACGACGTGGCGGTGCAGGAATCTCACACGATCCGCGCGATGGCCGGCAGGACGAGGCAGGCGGCCGGCAGGCAGAGGATAGCGATCGGTGCTGCAATAAAGACGGAGCCAGCGAGGGCTCCCCGCACGCCTGATTGAGGTGTCGTGCCAGTTTAATTAGTGACTGGACGAGAAGCGCTTGATCGCTGCAGCTTCGGCGCGTGTGCCCGGCCCGTGCGTCAAACACTGCCGCGCCGCTCTCCTATCGCTGCGTCCTCTCCAAAGACACGCCTCGACCCCGACGATCCGGAGCCTCTCTCACCATCCAACTGAAGCGTCTCTCCCGCGGCTGCGACCTCCAGACCCGCAACAAGACGCGCGCCGCGCACCCGCCGTGAACGCTGTCCGGCCCGCCGCTGAGGCTCCGCTTTCTCCAGTCCCCCGTCGCATCTCGTAGGGCCAGGCGCCTAACCACCCTCATTCGCTACTCTCGTCGCCACTCTCTTGAACCTCTCTTCTCCCACTCCCACCAGTCGACTCCTGCTGCGCATTCCCTGCTCTCCTCAGTCCACCACGCGCCGTCCGCTCGCGCCGCCGTCCTTCTCGAACCGCTCCGCCCGTGCATAAATGCCCTCGCTCGAGTCGCCCAACAGCCTTAAGAAGATGAATTACGGCATGCGCAACCGCTTCGGCTTCGACAACATCCTCGGCGATCCGTTCGCCCTGTCGACCATCTCCATTAGCATTGTGAGTCGCCCGCTGACCGCGCGCCACCCGCGCCCAGATGCTGACCGTCGCACAGCTCGCATGGATCATCGCATTCGTCGGCTCGGTCATCGGTAGCCTCCACGGCGAGTTCCCCAACTACACCTGGTGGGCTCTCGTCTACTTCTTCTGCTGCATTGTTGGTGTTATCATCGTCGTTGGTTCCGAGTCCGAGGACACCTACCACGTCGCGGTACGAAGCCCGCGCTCGCTCCCCGCACGATTCCGTACCTAATATTGGAACAGGTCTCTAGCTACCTCGCCGCAGGCTTGGTCTTCACCAGCTCAGCCGTCAATGCCACTGTCTACCAGAATGACTCCGCGAAGGAGGCTGCCGCTGCCGGCTACATCCTCCTGTCGATGGTTGCTGTAAGTTCCCGTTGACAGATGCCGCCGGCCGTCTCGATTCTAACATGCGTAGATTATCTGGATCTTCTACTTCGGCTCGCAGCCCTCGGCCTCGCACCGCACTTTTGTTGATTCGTATGCGATGAACAAGGAGGGTCAATCCGTCCGCAACTCTCGTCCCATGTCGAACAACTACAGCGCCCGCCCGCAGACGACGACCACCCAGCCGCAGCCTCAGATGTACACTTCGGCCCAACTCAATGGCTTCGAGACGTCATCCCCAGTGTCCGGCTACCACGGCGGCCCTGCTGGTGCGGCTGATCGCAACTCTACGGCACCGCGCTTCGGCAATGGCATGAACGGCACCGCCAACCCGGGCGCACCGCCTGAGCAGGACGCACCCACTGAGTACCCGTACCGTGCCAAGGCCATCTACAGCTACGAGGCCAACCCCGAGGATGTCAACGAAATCAGCTTCTCCAAGCACGAGATCCTCGAGGTGTCGGACGTCAGCGGACGCTGGTGGCAGGCGAGGAAGCAGACGGGTGAGACGGGTATTGCGCCAAGCAACTACCTCATCTTGCTATAGATGCACAGGTTTCACTCATGCCTGGGACGACTGCTTTTCCTTCCTTTCTTGCTACATGGATACCTGGCTTAGGTTTCATTTCCCGGAACGCTCGAGCACCTCACCTTCTGGAGACCGTTCGCGCATCGGCTTGGACCGGTTTTGCGACGGAATCGACTCGTGGGTTCGTCTTTGGAACATCCTTGGGAGACGCTCTTGCGCCGCTAGATACCCGTTCTCTTTTCTGATACCTCCCGCTGGCTTGGGCTTTTTCTAAAAAGGGTAACAAAATTCGGTCTAATCACACCGACCACAACCACTCGTTCAACCATCCCCTTGGATTCAGCGACGAAATTCCCTTATCTCGGATGCGCTACATCCTCTACGACGAATCATGTCACGCGCTACTACCGCCTGCGGACGCACCACTCCGGACCACTCAAGCGCTGCGGACTTCCCTTACAATTCTACTATTCCCGGACTGTAATCTGTCGGCTGGATCGAAGATGGCCACAGCAACATCACCGGTTTTTCTCTAAACTCTTTTTTTTGGTTTCTGCTGAAGATGTGCGTTCATGGAATGGGCTATATCCGGTTTTTTGAGTTTTCCTGGTGCACAGTGCAGTGCAGGTAGTGGTTTTTTTTTTTGTTGTTGCTTTTTTTGGTTTGCAGTTGCGCTCCAAACATTTGCATGGCGTTGCTGCGACTGAACGCGTCTCAATTCCCTTTGGGTTGGGACCACGGAGATTCACACTGTTGCGGCGCTGAAACGGCCTCTCTGCTGATGGTGTCCACAAGCTGCCTATCACCCTTCCCTAGCGATCAAGTCCTTTTGCCTTTTTCACGTGTGTAGTCGTTTTTGGAACCCGCGCCCCCAAAAAATATCCGCTGCGGCGGAATGGGAGGAAAAAGCAAAGATAGTGTGGAGGGGAGAAATTTGGTACAGGCGAGAGAAAATTGGATGCCTTTTGTTTCCAGAACGCGAGAGACCCAGCTGCTTTTTTCCTAGTGTACATGAAGTCAAACTGTGATTTACATTGATATTGAAGAAAGTCATGAGAGAATGCTTTCAGTCCTGTCTCTACTCGTTCCCAAACATATCTCTTGGCTCAGCTACGCGTGCTCCCCCTCTTTACGTCATTTGTACCTGATATGTTCGGAGCATGATTACCATTTGCGGCTGTTCTCTTACTGATGTGCTGTTAGGAAGACGCAGATGATCCGACTGATGATGTTTTGGGCTCGTCATCTTTGCCGAGTGCCGACACTTTTACTGCTTAAAGAGCCGAAGGCGGTATATATACTCTACCAGCGAACCCAGTCTTCCGCCTAAGGGTCTTCGGACCTATGGCACGGATCGACGGTGTCGATGGTGATGAAAATCACCGTCCACCTCTCCACCACCTTCCCCGCTGGGATCAAAGGGGGAAAATCTGCGAAAGTGGGTTTTGTAGAGGTATGTGGCCGGCGGGGAAGTGTCCCTTCGGGTGGACCGCCCCAAGGCCACTGTGAGCCTTGACTTTTTGTGTTTTTTTTTGCTGCGTTTCTATCTCTTCATCCGTTTTTTTTTGTGGTCGTTGACGTTGTCTTTTGAGAGACGTCAAAAAAGAGCGGGAGTCTAGTCGTTAGGTCGTCCGTCATCGATCAACCACCACAGACACATCATCCTTGCCTCAGGTTCCCGTTTCAGCCCTACGGCAGCATGCGCCGCGCGCCGCGCGCCGCGCACCCGCCCGCCAAAACACGACATGCAGGTGAACGTGTCTCGATTGCGCTGGGATGTGTGCGTGGCCGTACCTGCGTCGTCGTGTTCGAAAGTTACATACGTGACCGGGTGCCTGGGTTCTCCCTTGTTCGGAGGCGCCGGGGATGAATGTATACAGGGTATATGTGGATGGTACGTTTGATTGTGGCTGAAACAGCAGACGGAAGGCTGCGGCTGCGTGTACCTGGATACGGGTGTCAGCCAGCGGTGGCCGGCCGAGCTGACCGGTGGTGCTGCTTCGTGTTCGGCAGAACGAAAACGGCGGTTCCGGCTAGAATTGGGAAGGGGGTGATGGGTAGTGGTGGTTAAGCGCGAATGGTGGTTGGCCTTGTGTCACGATTGAATTTCGGGTCCCAGCGCCGCCGCCGCTCTTTTTTTGTGTTTGCGGTTTTCCGGGTTGAGGGGGTTGTTTCGTTAGTGGTGGGTTTCGATGTGGTTGGTTCGCTGTGGGGAGAGCTTCATTTTTCTTGTGTAAGGTCTGTTGAGGTCGAGAGAAATGAGGTCGTATTTGGCTTTGGTCAGATGTTTTGGTTTGGGCGAGCTGTCGCTTTCCTTTTAATGAGTTTCAGGTTCACTCCCTGCACTTTTTGTTTTTGCTTTTTTTCTTTGTCCGCCGGGGGTAGTGATTCTCTCTTGATGTCGGCCGAGCAAAGTATTGGGGTGATGCTTGTCACGAATACGGTGCGGTAGGTGTTGATTCTTTCGCATCGATATCGCGCAAAGTAAGTTAAGGATATGTAATTGAGTGCCTGTCGTGCATGCACTCGCCTTGTGAATCTTTCAATAGCTTCCTTTCCGAATTTTAACCAGACAATTCACTTTCATTTGGATAGAAAATCCTGGCTAGCGATCAGCTGAGAACACACAATGTTCTTTATATCTCGGTAGTCTATAGGGGCAGGAACTGTTTCAGCTTTTCTTAAACTAGAGTGTGTCCAGCTCTCAGCCTTACAGAGAACGAAGACCTTATCCTACAACAGATAGCTGCTCTATCTTAGTGAAGTATGCATGGATGTGCATGTGCAAGAAATGCTTTGATTTAAGGAAAGCTAAAGGAACATGACCGGCCAACTCCCTCTGTTACAGGGTGGTCAGCGGACAATTCATTTTAGAAGCTTACTTTAAAAAGCTGCTGCAAGCTCTGTATTTACAATTCCATGTCTAGATTCGTATCCTACGGTTTTGACATAGATGGAGGACAGAGATGTTCACTGTTCTCGCCTGTGTGTGGCTGCCGGGCATTGCAAAGCACTTCCTTAATTGTAGAACAGCATTTACTAGCAAAATTCGTGCGCATCAAGTCTTATCATTGGTGACTTTGAAGGCGCTCCATGATCCTGCACATATGCATCAATTACCGATGAGATATCATGAGCAAGACACTCCCAGGTCAACTCATGTCGGCCTATTTGTGATAACAAAACTCAAGACGAAAAGTCGTTTTTGTCAGTACAAATCTTATGTACCGAAGTAAATGGTCATGATTATCCAGTGCCACGCTGTTCTGTTGGCTTTAAATATGGAATCCCTTGCACCTCGGAATAGCGGACAGCGAATCACCCGGGCGATACCCAGACGCTCGTGACTGGCCCCAGCCGGAACCGGTGACTCCCAAGCCTTTCAACGCTTGGGTATTCGCTGCGGATTCACATGTGCGGCATGCCCGCTCACGGACGTCCACCTACACATAATGCGGCCTCAATAGACTATAACGTGGAACTGATTGTGGCAGCAGATACATCACGCGAGCTTGGATGCCCGCTGGGCTTCGAGGTGATATAAGAGGGCAGATCTCGTAGATAGACCTGAAGTGACGAACACAGTGTCTTTGGGAATTGAAAGGCGGATAATTCAGACGGACACTGTTCGTGGTCTCTTCTTCGAATCGTATTTGGAGGGAGAGTTACGCACGGTATGGCGAAGTCTACAGAGCATTATCGGTAAATGGCGAGATCCGTCATGTATAGATAATGATGAGTTGATAAAGTGCGATAGGAGATCTCACCATCAGGGTCAGATGAAGCAAATGAATGGATGCTGTGATGTAATTGTCCCTTGTACATATGAATTTGAAGACATATGCGGGCAAGGGCAGTGATTTTTATCGAGATCATCTTCAGTTTGTAAAAGACACAGATATTTCATAGAGATGCAATCGGGATGCCTTTGAGGGCACTTAAATAGCCCATCCACCAGAGAACTCAACCTAGATTCATATGCAAACGAAGTCACGCGCTCCCCCACAAGCACGAGCAAGTCCAGCAAGAAAGCGATATTCATTACGCTTTAACTCAAAGGCTAATATACAACCAAAAACCACATCACTAACGTAACGAAACGTAATCAGCATCGTCATGATACATACGTGCCGAAGCGTGTGTCCGAGCGGTCGTCAGGGCCGGGAAATAAGATCCAGCAAAGCCACAAAAAATAAGGGGGATTTGGGGGGCAAAAAGAAGAATCGAAGAAGAAAAGCGAGTGTCGGGCGAAGTTTTCCGGGAGGAAACTTCTTCGAAACGAAACAACAACAACAAAAGGAGTTTTGCTTTTTCTTCCACTCGTTCAAGCAACGAACGACCGCGCCGACGAAACCGCCACGCGCGGCGGGACGATGCCCACGCCGACGGCGGTCGCCCGGATGGAGCTGACGACCGACGACACCGCCGGCGCCAACGGCGTCGCCGAGCTGACGCGCAGCAAAGAGCTGGGGACGCCGCCCGACGATGCCACGGATGCCACCGCTGAAGACACAGCCGGCACAGCGCTTGACACAGCCGAAACACCGCTCGCCGCAACCGAAGCACCACTGACCGCAGCCACAGCACTGCTCCTTGCAGAGCTCGCCACGTCGAGACCGATGGACAAGCCGGCGGCCCCGCTGCTGACCGGAGGCAGGACGGCTGCGCTGACAGCGGGGGGCAGGACGCTGCTGAGCGGGATGCCCACAGACGCGCTGGGAACAGCCACAGACGCGCTGACAACCGGCACACTCGCGCCCACACTGGCGCCACCCACACCAACCGACGCGGACACACCCGCGTCCGCCGCAACCGACGCAGCCACACCGGCAGAGGCTTCAGCCGTCGCATTAACGATCGGCAGCACGACCGCAACATCAGCCGCCGACGTGACGCCAGCGCCTGGGATACCCGCGGCCGCGGTGAGCGAAGCACCAGCACCAAGCGCAGCCGTAGCAGAGACGCCTGCGCCGAGACCGACGCCAGCATCGACGTCAGGCAGCGCCGCGCTGAGCGAGGCCAGGGCGGCCGAGGCGGACGGCAGCGCGGCGGAGGGGAGGTCGGGGAGGGCGTCGCTGATGGAGGCGATGGCGGCGGAGATGGAGGGGAGGGCGGGGAGCTCGGTGTCGACGTCGATGACGGGCAGCGCGGCGCTGAGGGACGCGAGGATGGCGGAGGCGGTGGGGAGAGCGGCCGAGGGCAGGTCGGGCAGGACGTCGCTGATGGACTCGATGGCGGCGGAGACGGAGGCGATGGCGGCGGTGGGGAGGGCCGGGAGGTCGGTGTCGGGGCGGAAGTCAGGGATGATGGTGTCGACGTCGACGTCGGGCAGGGCGGCGCTGAGGGAGGCCAGGACCGCGGAGACGGTGGGGAGCGCGGCGGAGGGGAGGTCAGGAAGGGCGTCGCTGATGGAGGCGATGGCGGCCGAGATGGAGGGCAGCGCGACGGTGGGGAGGGCGGTGATGTCGTCGACGTCGGGGAGGAGGGCCTCGAGGGATTCAATCGCGGCTGAAGCCGAAGGGAGCTCAGCAGAGGGCAGGTCCGGAAGTGCGGCGCTGAGCGACTCGAGGGCGACGGAGACGGAGGCGACCAAAGACGGCACCGCGATGTTGGTTGGCAGAGCCTCGACGTCCGGGATCAGGGCCTCGAGGGACTCGATGGCGGCCGAGACGGAGGGCAGCTCGGCGGACGGCAGGTCGTCGATGATGGCGCTGAGGGAGGCAATGGCTGCGGAGGCCGAGGCGACTACGCTCGTGGGGAGAGAGCCGAGCTCCGTGTCGAGCGGCAGGATGTCGGTCTCCAGGGCCGGGATGTCGAGGGTGGCGGACGGCAGTGCAGGTACAGGGATGGAGCTGAGGACGCTTGCGGCGACATCGGTCACGTCGGCCGAGGGGAACTCGGTGGGTAGGGCGTCCTGGATGACGGAGACGACGGCGGAAGCGTCGGCGGGAAGAAGGGTGGGAAGAAGGCCGGTGCTGAGGGCCGCCAGGAGGCTGGAGATCTCGGCGGGAAGATCAAGGGTAGAGATACCAGTGGGGGGGCTGAGGGGCCAGAAGTCCTCAATGATGGAGAAAATAGGGAGAATATTACTGCTAGGAAGGATGGTGCTGAGGGCGTCTTCAATGCTGGTGAGAGCGGCGGGAATGTCAGTGGGGAGAGCCGTGACGTCGTCTTCGATGTCGGAAACGGCAGCGGATGCAGATGCGGCAAGGGAAGGAACATCAGTGGTGAGGATGTCCTCAACGTCCGAGACAACGTCTGACACATCAGCGGTGACGATGTCGTCAAGGTTGGAGACAGCAGCCGGCAGCGTCTCGACCGTAGGGAGGAAAGTGAGGTCGATGACGGGCGGGTTCGGCAGCATCGGGGTCGGGGCCCTAGTGAAAGCGTTGCTCAGCTTGGCCGAGAGAACACTAGGAGTCGGCACAGGAAGGTTGGTCGAGAGGCGAGGAAGCCACCAGTACGTCTCGGTGGGCAGGCCAGACGGCAGACCGACGCCGATAGGGCCGCTGCGAGAGAGGGGAGTTGGCTTGCCAATCGATGGCGACGACACTAGGAGCAACGATCCCGAGATGGGCAAATTCTCATCAAGCAGCGATTCCGCAAGCGACGTCACATCCGAGCCAAGCGACGAGAGCGCAGACGACAGACGAAGCGACGACAGTGCAGCCGAAGGGAATGGATGCGATGGCCGGAGCAGAGTGGCGGGCAGCGGCTTCAGTGATGGAGACTCGGCGCACGCACCAAAGCCAGCCTGGCAGCCAAAGCCGCAGTAAGCCGTGCCGTTTCCGCAGAAGCCGTAAGGAGAGCAGCAACGGCCCCAAAGCGGGTCACTCTGGGGGCACTCCCTGAGCGGGATCTCGGGCCAGAGCGCACCACAGAGCGCGTTGGTGCGCAGCGGCTGGGTGGCGGAGAGAGTGACCGATGCCGCGACAGACACGACAAGAGACGCTTCCTCGGAAACATCAGCGGTAAGTGAGAGCCCGTTTGAAATGACCGTCGCCTCGGGAAACTCCAAATCGTCCGTCGCCGTGATTGGTGCCGTAAGGTCGAGATCAATAAGTTCAGATATGGTGGCGACCAGATCCGATAGAGAAGCCGGCACCGAGCCGTTCAGGGAGTCGAGCAGAGACGACAAGACCGACGGGGCGGCTGTCGGGATCCCAAGCTCAGCCGAGACGTCGGCAGAAACTCCGGCTGACACTGCAACTGATCCGGAAGCCGAGCCTCTAAGCTTGGTGGCATAGCAGCGGCCAGTGGGGGCTGCCGGAGCCGTTCCACTGGGGATAGAAGCCAGGAGAGTGCAAGGCTTAGGCGAAGTGGGATCCCAGAGGGAGATTTCGCAAGTATCGCCGAAGTAGTCGCAAAGGTTCATGCAGTCATCGAAGTCCTTGACGTCCGTGGGAACATGAGTCGTGATGTAGGGAGCGACCGCATTGGAGTCCACGTCCTCGCAGAGGATGGTGAAAGTGGAGTTGCCAATTGCGCGTGAATCAGAGGCAACGCCAGTGGGAACCGGTGGAAACCCGGGGAACCGCTGGCCATTGCTTGCTCGGACGAAGAGCAAAATGCCCACAGGAAACGAGAGACCGGCACGATGAATCATTGTTGCTTCAGATAGTAAACGAAAGACAGAAGGCTGAGCGGATGGTCTCTAAGATGCAGACGAGAGAAGAGGTTTAAATAAAGTAGGTAGTGTGACAGGAATGAACTCCGGTTCTCCAACAATGGACAGGCTGCAAAGGGCCCTTAAGCTGAGAATGGAATTCAACGGTTCGAACAATAGTGACCACTCCCGTTATACAATGTATTGCGGGGTTGCGTCCGGAAGAGTAGACAAGGGAGGGGGCGGAAAATGTGAGGAACTTGCCCACCTGGAATTTCATTAAAAAGAATTACCTAATTTGCAACAAGGTGCAGAAATCGAGGGATATTCAGGCACACGAGCTCTAGCGTGACCCGGCATGCCGGCTACGTTTTTGGCCTTTCCGTGGAGAAATTGCGGGCGAACTCCTTGCGCACCACAGGAAGTACGTCTTTAGGATGTTCCGAAGCGTCGTCTGACCTCAGAGCTTCAGAAATGGAGCTTCCGCGCCCTCCTGGCCAAATTTACGTCGCATTCTGTGGTCAGCGATCTTCGATCTTAAGAATCAGCAAAGGTGAAAAGAGAAATGTAGTTGACGATGTGACCTTGTCGGGCCGGCCGGCATGGGGGAAGTTCGGCGAAGGAGGGGGGTTGAACTTTTTACCAGGAGAAGGCCCGTGAGCATAAATATTTGCACCCACCACCCACGCCCGGTTCTACCCCAAATTTCTCTCCGTCTTTCACCATGGAACACTTTTTAAAAGGCCTGCAAGCCGGGGGCAGACTCCAAGAGCCGGGAGGATGGCCGAGTGGTTATGGCGCTAGTTTCAGGTCTTCTGAAAAGAGTCCCGAAGATAGGGTTTACTAGTTGGGAAACCTTCGTGGGTTCGAGTCCCACTCCTCTCATTATCATCTCTTTTTGCCATTGGCATGGTCAGTTGTGGTGGTGGTGGGCCGTTTTCTTTTTGTGTATAGGTCAAGGTGGGCGTCGTGGAGTAGCGGCGGAACCTACCGGGCTCGGCAACCTCAACACCAGGACGCAGTGTGGACGGAAGTTATGATGATCCGAAGCAAGTCTTCGTGCATGAAAGTTGGCTAACATTGGGCTTTCTGTCTGTATCATGCAGACTGGACCCTCCGCAGAGCATTCAGCCGACCGTTCTTTTGCCGCAGTGTGGTCCGCGAGAGCATCAACATGCAGTTACTCGAAACAGTGGCTTACATGAAACCCAGGACGATCAGTTGCCGCTTGTATGCGCGCGTATCCATGGAGCTCATGGGAAGTGATACTTCCGACGCAGACGGCAACCAGCGATGTTAGTGCGGATTTACGCGTAACCACCGAAACAGCAATGTTTGAGTACCTGTCTATCAGCGGCTAGCAACATGGAGCGACTGAGGCGAAAGATTCCGTGATGATATGGAACATGGCTTGCTGATAGGTGGAGTCCAGCCACGCGTTTGAGGGGACTGATAAGCGGCGAATGCGGGAGGATGCAGATCGTGGCGGGGAGGCGGGGGCCGGTGTGCGTTTGCTTGCGATTGGTGCCTCGTGGATTGGGTTATCAGATGAGTATTGTGTCGGCCGCTTGGTGATACGGTTTCTAATCGTGACCCAGATCATCTCAGCCGATGTTGATCTTGTGTTTGTTAAAATTACGTCTACAAAGTAGAAGGCGAGGAGTGCGTGTCCCAAGTGGAAGGGTGCTTGCTTTCCGGCTAAGTCGTGGTCTCCACCATCACACTCACAAGTGGTGATCTTCGGGGTACTCCGAGTTCGGCTCGCCAAAGCCAGCACCATGCATTCATGCTCTTCGCAAGATTTGTACATTGCTAGCAAGTTTAAGCGGTAGTAAAGCATGACAGAGAAAATGCTTAGAAAGTGGATCATGCCTGAAGTCATGGTAAGCACCATTCCCTCATTACAACGGGGTCTGTCATACTTTGCATATACGGTCTTATGGGACAACGACTTTCCAGTCGGTTGGCTTACGCTGCATACCTCGAGTTCGCGGAGGATTCTTGAGTGAATGAAGTCAACTGAAGTCATTCTCCGCAGCAGAAACGACACTTGGCGTGGCAACCGAAGCTGCAGCCAAGATGGTGATGATGCACCCCAGTCTCATGCATGCAGGTGATGCAGAGGGGTTTTCGAGGACTAATATATTTCT
Source organism: Lasiodiplodia citricola (assembly GCA_023089105.1). Lineage (NCBI taxonomy): Eukaryota > Fungi > Ascomycota > Dothideomycetes > Botryosphaeriales > Botryosphaeriaceae > Lasiodiplodia > Lasiodiplodia citricola. Next base: position 93,001 of record JAJNLL010000090.1, on the reverse strand, counting down.
CCACGAAATGGCCGAGGTCTTTTTCGTTGTGTAACTCGGAGCCGTAGTCGGCGGGTTGCCGTTCGGCATCTACGGCATCTCCACACTCGAAAGTCAAAGCGGCATCGTCGGCATCAACGGGCCCCAATTCGCTGGCAGTAGGCTTTAGCGCTCGACAATCAGCACTTTACAGGTGTATGACATCTAATATGGAGCCTAAACGGCCGGTCTGGCTCCACTGTTTGGACGATAACGGGCCGCGTCAGAGCTCCCCGCAGCATACTGCATACTCCTCACCAAGCCGCTGGCTTGCCGCATCATACCACCAGGCCTTCAGAGTGCTACCAAATGCATGCATCCACCCTGTATGGCATGATGGTATGCCTGAGTTTCGGGACCCTTCGGACCAGCAGCTACGCGGGGCTTTATCAGGCCCTACACTTGCACGCTGCCATCCAACGTCTATATAAAGTCGGACTCAGAGCGCTCTGCTCTCGTCTTCACCACGCCAACAGATCTCCTTAGATCAAAGACAAGCTACCATCATTCCAGCCCTGACTGAACAGTCTATCCCCACCACCAAAATGCCCATCACCAAGTACAAGGCCGCCGCGGTATGCTTCCCAACTAGGTGCATTCAATCATTTCAGTGCTAACCAAAGTTCAGGTCACCTCGGAGCCCGCTTGGTTTGACCTTGAGGGTGGTGTCCAGAAGACCATCAACTTCATCAACGAGGCCGGTCAGGCCGGCTGCAAGCTGGTGGCCTTCCCAGAAGTCTGTAAGCAGCAACAACAACGTCCCCCATCTTCCCGTATCCCACTAAGTATTTTCCTCCAGGGATCCCCGGATACCCCTACTGGATGTGGAAGGTCACATACCAGCAGTCCCTCCCAATGCTCAAAAAGTACCGCGAGAACTCCCTCCGCGTCGACTCGGAAGAAATGCGGCGCATCCGCCGCGCGGCGCGCGACAACCAGATCCACGTCTCGATGGGCTTCTCGGAAATCGACCACGCGACGCTCTACCTCGCGCAAGTCCTCATCGCGCCGGACGGCAGCATCCTCAACCACCGCCGCAAGATCAAGCCCACTCACGTCGAGAAGCTCGTCTACGGCGACGGCGCGGGCGACACGTTCGAGTCGGTCGTCGAGACCGAGCTCGGCCGCCTCGGCCAGCTCAACTGCTGGGAGAACATGAATCCGTTCCTCAAGTCGCTCAACGTCGCCGCCGGCGAGCAGATCCACGTCGCGGGCTGGCCCGTCTACCCGGGCAAGGAGACGCTGCGCTACCCGGACCCGGCGACCAACGTCGCCGACCCGGCGTCCGACCTCGTCACGCCGGCCTACGCCATCGAGACGGGGACGTGGACGCTGGCGCCGTTCCAGCGCCTCAGCAAGGAGGGCCTGAAGATCAACACGCCGGAGGGTGTGGAGCCCGAGACGGATCCCAGCACGTACAACGGCCACGCCCGCATCTACAAGCCCGACGGCACCTGTGTCGCCCGCCCCGACAAGGACTTCGACGGGTTGTTGTACGTTGACATCGACCTCAACGAGAGCCACCTCACCAAGGCCCTTGCCGACTTTGGCGGCCACTACATGCGCCCCGACCTCATCCGTCTTCTTGTCGACACCCGCCGCAAGGAGCTCATCACCCAGGCTGATCCGGATGGTGGTGTTGCGACGTACTCGACCCGCGAGAGGCTCGGCCTGCACTTGCCGCTCGACCCGCCCAAGGACGAGAAGAAGGGACAGGTTGGCGTGGCGGGGTTGAAGAGGGAGGAGAAGGATGCGAGGAAGGCGGAGTTGTGAGTTGCAATGAGGTATCAAAAATTGGGAGGGTTTTCCTTGTAAGATAAATAAGTGTGATCTACGCTCTTTGATAGTTCTTCGTTAAATATTTCCTTGGGCCCAACCTCGTCCGCTGTTCTTGGCTACGAAAGTGAATGTTGAACATGGAAGCATCCTGGGGCTACAGAGCGTTTGACTCCCATGTCAACCGCTGTGTAGGCCACGGTGGATATGGATCTTCCATGCTAACTAGTCAAGCTCAAAGTAGTGTCGGGCCATCACTTATTAGTGCAGGCATCATCAGTGAGAGAGAAATGTGTGAATATTCATCAGAAAGTCCGGATCTTCATGAAGATCGTCAAAATCGTCCAGACTCGTGAGACTACCTATCGTCCCGCGCGAGCTCTCGTGCCGTAGGTCAGCCATGCTCGCAATCAAAAAGTAGTCAGTCCCCCATGCCATGTTCTCCACCATCAAAACCTGAAAAGAAACCCAGTCATCCTAGTCATCATCTCCACCATGCTGTTTCCCATCCATCCCTCCCATCAAAAACCCTCCCGCAAAGCAAAAAAAAAAAGGGAACCCGAGTTATCCTGATCGTCCACCCCGTCCGCTCAACGCAGCCCAACAAGACACCCCAGCACGACCGCAAACCCAGCCACAACAACCTGCACACTGGCGAAGACCGGCTCCACCAGCGCGGCGCTGATCCTGACGACCGGGTGCATCCAGACCTGCTGCTGTTGTCCGCTGCCATCCGGGCCCACATATCCGCCATCTCCGTTGTAAAGCGTGCGTGATACGGGAGTGAAGAGCCTGTAGCTCAGACGCCCGCCGTAGCCGAAGTGGCCGAGGGTCGACAGCCGCGCGCCGTCGTTCGCGTCGTCCCACAGCTTGCGCTCGGCTTCGGACAGGCCGGCGAACCAGAAGAGCGTGAGGAGGGTGAAGAGGAAGGCGAGGAGGGGCCAGAGGTAGACGTGGAGGCGGGGGCAGGAGGATCCGGTGGCGGCGAACGCCGTGGGAGAAGTAGGTGAGGTGGGAGAAGTGGACGGTGGCTCGCTAGTAGGAGAGTTGGGCGGCGGCGCGGTGGTGGTCGGCGACGACTCCTCGCTGGGCGGGGAGATGCGGATGGACGGGATATCAGCGATGAGCTCCTTGGGATGGGGAATGTCGACGGCCAGACGCATCGGGCTGACGACGAGGTCGTTCCGCGACGCCATCTCGTTCAGCTCGTCCTCGGTCTTCTTCGCGTCGGGCCTGCGGTCCTCGAGGAACGACACGTCGACGCCCTGCTGGCGGATGATGGCCTCGAGGGCGGCCGAGTACTGCAGCATGGGCCGGATGCGCTCGGCGAAGGCCTTCCACATGCCGATGATCTTGCTCTGCGCCTCGTGGAGGTCGGTGAGGCGGCGCGCGTCGGCGGCCTCGAGATCTTGGACACGTCTCAGGTCTGCGTCCTCGAGCTCTTGCACCCGCCGTGCGTCGATCTCCTCGAGGTAGTCGTTCATGCTGTCCTTGACCGCCTTCACTTCGTCGGCCTTCTCCTGCTGCAGATCCGCGACGACGGCGTCCAGCTTCGTCTTCTCCGCCTGGATCTCGCGGGCGAGGTTGTTGCGCTCCTTGCGCTCCTGCGGGAACATCTGGACGGCCTGCAGCGCGTCCGAGGGGCCAGCAGCGTCAGCAGAGTCGGGCTGGCCGTACACGGGTGAGGCGGGGCGGAAGGCTTCCTCGTAGGGGTTGTGGTCGTCGAAGGCGAGCGGGCGCTCCTGCATCAGCAGCGACTTGAGAGGGCCGTAGGGGGATGCGGCGGCGGCCGGCTGGTCCTGCAGCTCGGTCGAGTCGTCCTCGGCGAATTCTGATCCGGTGAAGCCCAGCTCGTCATCGGTCAAGTCCGCTTCGGTGGTGGTGGTGAGGCCCTGCTCGTTCTCGTCGACGGCGGTCTCGTCTTCGGTGGTCTCGTCCTTGGTGGCCTCTTCTTCGGGGTATTCCTCCTCAGCGGGCTCGTCTTCCTGGGTCTCGGGTTCGTTCGCCTGGACATCGGGCTCGTCTTGCTCAGAAGTAGGCTCGTCTTGCTCGGAAGTAGGCTCGTCTTGCTCAATCTGAGCGTCTTCATGCTCAACGGTGCTATCGGGGTGAGAGGAGGTGTCGTGATCATCATCATGAGTGAGACCGGTAGCATGAGTGCCGTCATCGGTATCGTCGGGGCGGTTGTCGTCGTCATAGGTGACACCGGTAGCATTGGAGCCGTCATCGGAGTCGTAAGGAGCGGAGGGAGCGGGGGAGGCGGCGGAGGTGGGTGAGTGAGGGCGAGAGGAAGAAGGAGAGGCGGCGGAGGTGGGTGAATGAGGGCGAGAAGAGGAGGGAGGTGAGCCAGGCTCGCTGCTGAATTCGTCGCCGAGCTCGTCGGCCAGCGTGCGCGTCGCGGAGCCGCCAAAGGCGACCGGACCGCCGAAGTCTGTGCTGAAGTCCGTGGCCCAGGACTTCTTGCGCTCCTCCTCGTCCGCCGGGGGCTCCTGGGGGCTGACGCCCAGCTGAGCGCGAAGCTCCTTGACCTCTCGGGTCTTCTCTTCGAGCTTGGCGTTGGCGGCGAGAAGCCTGCCGGCGTGCTTGGAGCAGCGCGCGTTCATGAACTCGAGCTTCTGCGAGTACTCGACCCGCAGACCATCCAGAGTTTCGTGGAGACCTTCGATCTCCCTGGTGTACTCGTCCTTCTCCAGGACCTGCACGCCGACAGCTTCCCGCCGCTCGGCCTCCTTCTTGGCGAGCTGCGCAACCAGCTCCTCCTTCTCCCCCTCCGCCCATTCCCCGCTCTTCTGGGCGGACACCAAGCGGTCCTTAAGGACCTCGTTGTCCTTGTCCTGCTGCTGGATCTTCTTCTCCAGCTCCTCGTTCTTCTCCAGCAGCTCCTGGAGCTGCTCCTCCAGCTCGCTGATATATTGCTCCGAAGAGCCGCGCGACGACATGGTGGGTGGTGGTGGTGGTGGTGATGATGATGTTGACAAGAAAAAAGGGGTCTGGGATGGTCTTGTCAAAGATGGAATAAAGAAATGTGGATGTAGAAGAAAGGAAGAAGGAGTCGGGGCTGCGAGCGGCGATGAGGTTTTAAGCGCAAGGACCACCCAAGTGACAATAGGTATTGGCAGCTATTGTGCCCATTCAGCCAAGCCCTTCACTCCAAGATAATAGCAAGGCCCGGCGCATGCCCTCACCTCCGCCCGACAGGCAGCAGCCAGTTTACCATCCGCCGCTTGTTGCCCCATCGGCGCGACCCTTCCAGTTGCGGATGTTTACTTACTTACCCAATTGAGTAGTGCCCAATGCGGACGTCCCAGCATCTCTTGTCTGAAGTTCTCCATATCATTACCATCCAATCAGTCTACTAGAGAGCTGATTGACGAGAGACTGCCTCGCTGCTTTAGTATATAAAACCTCAATTGAAGTTAATGAAAACAATAGAAGGTAAAAAAAGGTAGGTTGTAAATGAAACATTGTTGGGTAGCTGAAGCTAACATCCGGACGGGTTTGTCCCAACTCAAGTCTCACACTTACGTCCGGACGTTAGCTTCAACTACCCAGCAATGTTCAAATTTTCCACAGCGGCCATTGCTACGCCAATGTTCACTACTCCAATTGGGTGGCAGCCGATGGGGAAACCTCAGCATCTCCCATCTGAGGTTCTCCATCTTGTAAAAATCGAACATTGTCGGGTCGTTGAAGCCATCGTCCGGACGAATTTGTCTCAATTTAAAGTCTCACATCTATCCGGACGTTAGCTCCAACTACCCAACAATGTCCAATTTCCCCAGCAAAGTCTGGGGGAAAGAAAACATCTTTGCCAGCTGCCATACAAACGCCAGGACACGAAGCCGCGGCAGCAAGCGAGACAAACGAACGACGACTTACCAAACGGACACGCCCACTCCCATCGCTCGTCCATCCAACTCCACCTTCAATCAGCTCCCTCGCACACCAGCGAACCCGACCACACCCGCGCCGCAGCCGTTGACCCAGCCCATTCCACTCCCGCACTCCCATACATCCGCCGCCGCCGCCGCCGCCTCCTCCGACGAGAGCCCTACAACAGCCCGACACCCATACCATATCAAAACCCCCCAGCTGGCTGCGCACCAAGACCCGACCGACGTCTAGCGAAGCTCCACGCGCCGCTCGCCCAGCCAAGACGCGCGCGCGCGGCGGGGGAACAGAACCGACATGCGAGTGACGGGAGTGCGCCATCATGCATGCATGCCATGCAGGTCGCCGCGGCGGCGGGCCGTCGTTCGTTCGCCCCACACACAGCGGGCGGCGCCCGGACACCAGGGCGCCTCGTGCACTCAGGCCGCCCTCTCAACTCACGGAACGCCGACGATCGCATCTGTTAAAACAGCGGATTTGCCCCATCCTTGTTTATTTCGGTCGCTGGGAAGAGGGGAAAAAAGCGGAGTTGAAACGGAGAGCGGAGGATACTGATCGCGCAGGCGGGCGGGTGCCGATCGAAAGCGTTCCCCTGAGAAAGGCATTGTTTCCTCATGCATGCATTGCACGCATTAGATTTGCCAAGAGGGGGAGGAGAGGACGGGATGCGCGCAACGGAACAGCTGGGAAAAAGAGAACAAAGCGCATTGTAAGTAGACGCAGGACCGCGCGTTGCGGCCGGGATGCCGTGGTCGGCCTTGCTGCGCGCAATTATATTAACCTTTTTGTCTCTCTCTCCTTTGACAAGCATCCTGTGTGCATTGGTTCCTGGTGCGCCCCCGCATCCGGGGCCTGATGACGAAGAGTAGGATTCTGATCAGCGCGCTATCTGTCTGAACCGCCCCATCGAAGATCTCTGGTTCATCGACGTCGAACAGGTACCGATGTCCTAAATACATTCGGTAACGAGTATCAGGGGGGAAAAAGCGATCTAGGTAGAAGCGAAGGGTAGTGACAATCGAAAAACATATTCATTTGCTGATATCAGAGGAAAAGCATGGCAAACTCCGCCGTTTCATCCCAAACGCCATTCACATTATTGAGACCGTCATCTTGACCCAGTTGAACCGCAATCCCGTTTCATGAATCGATTTTTTTTTCCCCGCAGAAATCCATCCTTGTACGGATGGATCAGCTTACAGCTGGCGGTCCTCGATGCCCTCGTCCTCAGCAACAACGACTTCCTTTTCGGTGTAGACCGGGGGAGCCTCGGCGGGAATGTCCTCCTTGGTCAAAGCATCCTCCTCATCGGCAGCGACAGCGGTGTAGCCTCTGCCACGCCTCTGCTGGAGCTTGACGTAGGTGTAGGCGATGATGCAGCCCAGCATCCAGCCCAGAGCGTAGGTAAAGGCGCCAATGGAAATGCCGATGGCGATGGGGATCATGATGCGGCCGATGGTGGCGAAGAAACGGGTCAGAGGGCTGCTGCGGTGGTGGCGCATGATGCCGTGAGGGCCGTGGTGGGGGCGGTGGTGGTGGTGAGGGCGCTCCTCCTGGTCGGCCTCGGGCCTGGCGGCGGCAGCGCCGTTGGGACGGCCCTTCATGCAGCCGCCCTTGACCTTGTCCAAACCACCCTTCATGCTCTGGATGCGGTCGGAAATCATTGCACGCCACTTGCACAGCACGGGCCAGCCCTGGCACTCCTTGTCACCCTGCTGCGGCTTGCTTCCGTGGATGGGAGCCGCGACGGTGATGGGCATGATGGAGATTTCGCCCTCGGGGTGCTTGAGCAGCTTGACCGAGAGAGCCGGGACGCCGATGTGGTGGGCCTCCAGGGACGAAAGCTGCAGGGTCATGGGGACGAGTTCATCGCCATCCGAGCCGGTTACGGAAGGATCGATCTCCAGGGCATAGGCTGAAATGCGGAGCGGCCTGTCGGTGTACTTTCCAATGTTGGCGCGGATGTCAGTCAGCGGGATGTCGGCCCGAACCTGGTAGACAGGAATCGGCTGAGGAATAGTGTCGAACGCAGGCGGATAGAGAGGAACGCCATTCAGTTCGACCTTGTGGCTGTCGACGACGGAGAAGTTCAGCAGCTGTGGCGATTATATTAGCATGCATGTTTCGCTGCGGGCGACCGGCGAATGACGTACCAGCGAGTTCTCAATCCCCTGCACCCACACCAGGTCCTCGTCGGATGAGCCGGCAAACGGGCAGCCGGGGCAGTCGAGAGTCAGCAGCTGCGACGATGTGTCGACGAGGTTGAACTCGCGGTTGGGGAGGATGCCGTCGACGGTCGAGGGAATCAGGAAGGCTGCGGAAGGCGCGGAGAGAGCAAGGGTGGCGCAGAGGCCAAAAGCGTAGGACTTCATGGCGAGGTCCGAGACAGAAAAAGGTCACGACAGCAGGAGAACGACAGCACAGATCGGGGGCGGGCACAAAGGAAAGCGAGCGGGCAGAGGTGTGTTTTGAAGTGTGGAGTGAGGGCTCAGACAAAGAAGGGCTGCGCTGCTTCCTTATGCGCCAGCGGGTAGTGCCTGACGCAGGCTTAGCTCCGGTCACGTGCGGGAGATACGCGTCATGGATGATCGTCGGTCGGTCCTAGCCACTATCCCCGCCGCAAGTCTTGATGGCCAGACGTACCCCCAAATCCCCTATGGCGTTTCACGACGCGTTTCATCGCCGCATGTTCATTCGTGCTGCTCGCTGGCGGCACGTTCGCGCTCATCTCAATCGCACCGCTCCCTTTCGCTGCGCTCCACTCGAGTTCGCCCGCCCCGCCAGGCCGCGCGGTTGCACAGCGCCAGGCCTCAAATTGCGATGGGTCGGCATTCGTCAACACACCTCTCAGCCTTGCGCCGCCTGCCCTGTGCGGGGCCAAGCGTACGTGGTCTTATCCTTATCGTCCGATGGGCTACCGGCCACCGCTGCATAAGAAGCTCAATCTCGACGTCTAAAATTCCCAGCAACCAGCCACTCGCTGGGGAGCATGCTTGGACCCCTGTTGCTGATTCGCAGGCCCGAGTCCGGAAGCTCCTTCTCGGCCCCGGAGGCGGTGCTTCTGGACGATAAGCTCAACCGTAACCGTTTTCGTTTTCGCGCCTTCTGCTTACTTTTGCTGCGCTAAACGTGTCGCCCATTTGCTCGTTCGTTTTCATCGGTTTTCCCGACGGCCCGCTTTCGCTGTTTCCTGCAGAGCACCATGTTGTTCGGCATCTCCGACCACATCTCGGACTTAAGAAGAGCGAGCCAGCTGTTGCATGGTGTAGCCAGACGATGATATTATCATTGTGGCTGGCGTTTTGACAATCATCTCGATGTTCTACTAAACTTTAGCAGCTTCATGACGTGCTATGACTTCATTGAGCCAAGTCGCTGTTTCAGCTTGGCATCGCGGCCTGGCACTGGTTCTGACTTTCACCGTTTGAACTTTCGGCTCGCAATCGCCTATTCTTCCTCCTTTTCCGTCAATTCCAGGGGTTGACCACAGACCCTTGGGTGTCAAAGTCCTTATAGGCTTGAGTTTCCCCTCAACCAGGTACTGAAGAACTTCAACCGTGCTTCAAACGCTCCTGAAGAAACTGTACCCTTCGTGGCCCATGGACATGCGACAGACAGCCTAATGCAGCCAATTTTCAAGCGGCCGCAGTCCCGCATGCGTTCCACATCACAGCTGAACCTGTTAATGCTAGAGATAGTTATAATGTACCGTGCGGAGCCGCACGTTGCCAGTTTCTTTTTTTTTCCCCCTCATGAGAGACGATAATCGGAGAGGGGCACACAAGCCTACTCCGTGCTTCAAGAGAAGTACCGACTGAATGCTCCTGTCCGTGTGGGAGTTTCACTTCTCCGCTACGAATCAGTCTTCGTGCACGAACCTTCGCTACTAGTTGTCAAAGATGTCTATACTCAAACGTAGGGTTAGGCTCCACCTGCCAGCAAGCCACGAGCCAGCGCCACATGCTGAAGACACGGTATCCATATCAGCGTGGAGCTTTCACCTTACTCATTCGCACTATGTTGCCACCCGCTGGTAAATAAGCGCTCAAACACTGTCACCCCCGGTAGCTACGCGTAAATCCGCGCTGACACCGCTGATTGCCGTAGGTGCTGGAGGTCTCACTTGTACACGGTAAGCCCCCCATGGGTGAATCCATGGGTACGTTTCCTGCTATTAGAGACGGTGAACTATCCTGGCGGTCTCATTTAAAATTACCTTTTCGGGTAGCTTCCGGTCGATTCCAGCTGCAGCTTGATGCCGGGCGACCATGCGGATTGCGGGCCGAGACATGGACCGAGAAAGGAGAGAGAGAAGACGCGGGCGACAATAAACGTGATCTACCTCAGTGAGGGAGTCAATCACAAGTGCGGCGTTTCTCTTAAGTAGGTCATTATTATCTCGCAGATGAGGTGCAGGCGACCCTTGCCGGACGCATGAACAATGCAAACCCTACCGCCTCGAGCCAGTGCCACAAGGACCAACCTACTCATCACTAGCGTTTTTCTCAACTCTAGTATAGACGGATTAGTAGCCTAATTGGGCTAAGTTTTTGTTCTTTCGACGTGCGAAGATGAGACGTAGCGGCGGCTCGTGCAAAGGCCGTGCGGGGCAAGTAGGGGACGAGAAAAAGTAGATGAGCGACCATTTGTGATTGGCCTGTGAGTGTACTCTGTTGCCTGGAAAGGTCAAGCTAGTGTGGTTTTCCAGTCATAGCTATGTTGTGTCTCAGGCAGCACTAGACGTTTACTGAGTCATTCATCTTTGAAGGACGGAGGGGGGCGACACTGACTGCGTGGAAACCCCAGAGCAGATGCAGGTAGGAGATCAACATGTAGGAGGTCAATGGTGCCGCGTGAGTAAACTTTTAAAAATATTCAAATAGTCGAATCTGAATGGCCGCACACTTGCCAGCCTATTTCTGTGCCTCAACAATGGCCTTCGCAACAGCCGACCCCAGCGTCTCACTCGGCGGCGCCTTGATGAGGTCGTTGTCGCGACTCTCGTAGAGCGTGCCGCCCTGCGTCCAGATCCTCCGCAACGTGAACAGAGCAGCATACGGGACGCCCTGCTCCCAAGCCTCCTGCTCCGCCTTCTCGAGCTCGGGAAGCGGCGTGTAGGACACGTCCCACTTGGCATCAGTTTGCCGCTCATACTCGGCCAAGATCTCCTTCGGCGTGGTCGTGAAGGAGTTGACGATGAGAGCACGGTTGGCCGTGTTCTCCGGGTGCTGGAGCGCGGCCACCACGAGCTTGCCGACGCTGTCTCGAATCAGCACTACATATTCCAGGCCACAAAAAAAAAAAAAAAAAAACTACTCACTCATCCATGGTCGTCAAGCTGATCTTGCCCTCCCCATCGCCCAGCAACGTGGCCTTCTTCGCCTGGACATCGAAGCTGCCAGCGGTGGCGACCGCGCTCTTCTGGATGTACAGATCCGCGTACGGCCCGGTCACGACGTACGTGTACTCGAGCCGCTTGACGGCATCGGACTCGAGGTACGCGCGCACCTTCAGCTTCTGCTGGTGCGGCTTCTCGGTGGCCGACTGCGGCCCGTACTTGATGTCGGTGCCGTACTCGCTGGGGAAGAAGCGCTTGATGCTGGGCGACTGCTCCGCCAGCTTGATCAGGTTGATCTGCTCGGCGATGACGTTGCGGCCCACGGCGCTGACGACGGTGTCGAAGCCTGGAGGGATGATCAGCCTCTCGTTGTTTTTAGAAAAAAGATGTATATGCTGGGCCAATTGGTTCGTTGGGAGGGGACACCACGAATGGAAAGCAAACTGCGGGGTAGCACAGACCTTTGTAGACCTCGAGAATCTTGCTTTCGTCATTGAAGTCGCCGACGAAGACTTCGACGCCCTTTTCTTTGAGTGCTTGGATTTGCGCAGCCTTGTGCTCTACGGTGGCTGCGGATGTGTAGATGCCGATGCGCTTGAAGGGCGGCTGCGCATTCACCAGCGCGTTGGTGATATAGCGCCCAATGACGCCAGTCGCACCAATGACGAGCACGTTCTCAGTCGGAGGGGCCATGTCTGCTGTGAAGATTGACTTTGAGAGTAAGGTTGCCGGAAAGCTTTATAAGGACCAAACGCCATGCTTATTGATCTTGCGACATACTACACGTGATGGCGATCCGGATTGTCGAATGTAGAAAGCGCGCCCTTCACAAGCCGAAGGGCGCCGGAAGTGGGGAAAATCGATCGTGTCTTGCTGACCGAGGGGTGGGTCCCTCCACGATTGGAGCATGGACGCAATCACATTGCTTTTAGGGGTAGTCACGCCAAAACACATTCACGTCAAGGGAGCAATTGTCATCCGAATGGATCATGTATTGATAAAGCTGGCTTGCGCCGCCATGTCCTTCATATCCATAAGCTTTGTAGAAACAAGCAGCATAACCGTCAAACTCCGGCCCAGCCCATAATCAGAAAGCAGAGAACCGTTCCCATGATGATATCCCAGCCATCGCTCCCATCGACACCCATCCGCTGATGTAATTGACACGTGCGCCGGAACCAGAATGAGCTGCCACGATGCGCGAGAGCCGGTTGGAGGTTGAGACGAGGCGTTTAACCACCGAAACCGTACAGGGTGCGGCCCTGGCGCTTGAGGGCGTAGACGACGTCCAGCGAGGTGACGGTCTTGCGCTTGGCGTGCTCGGTGTAGGTGACGGCGTCACGGATGACACCCTCGAGGAAGGACTTCAGGACACCACGGGTCTCCTCGTAGATCACTGTTGTGTATTAGTGGCGTGTTCCGGGACGCGTTGATGTTATGAGTAAGACTTACTGGCCGAGATACGCTTGACACCACCACGACGAGCGAGACGGCGGATAGCGGGCTTGGTGATACCCTGGATGTTGTCGCGCAAGATCTTGCGGTGACGCTTGGCGCCGCCCTTACCAAGACCCTTGCCACCCTTGCCACCTATAGATGAGAGTCAGCAACGTGTCAAAAGACGTGAAACTATTATGCATATGCATAGGCAGTGTGGTTGAGGGCGGTGGGTGAGGGTGAGGTGGGCCGATGATGCAACACCACGGGCGGCGTCGCGACGCGTATCGCGACCGGCAGCGCCACCCTGCGACGCGACCACCCAAGGCGACACCGATGCGCGCAGCAACATGCAGTGCAAAAGGGTCAAGGGCACTTACGGCCAGTCATGTTGGCTTCGAGTGTTGTTGGAAGAGTAGAGTGTTGATGATAGTCGTGGACAAAGGCGTGGTGTTGATGTCACGCTGTTGGGCTGCGGATGGTCGGAAACGGTGAAAAGAGAGGAGAGGGGAGGGCGAAGGACAGCCGGGCGGTAGCTTTAAATAGGAGGGCCGGGTGATTAGGTTGCGACTGCTGGAGCGAGGCGCGCTAGACCGGTTCGGGGGCGGTGGCCAAGCGCAGCAGCGACAGGAACATCAAAAAGCGCAGGCCAGAAAGGCGTGGGAAAAGCAGGCAGCTTTCCAGCACTTGATAGCAGCCATTTCTGTGCTTTCCGCACTGCGCGGGTGACCGCCCGGCGAGCGCGCCGCCCGCCCGAGGTTACTCCGGCCTCCGAGGGAACGCGAAAACGCGTCGCCCCAAAACAACACCACGCCCCTCCGATCCGCCGCACCGCCCGCAACCCCGCCGATCATCGCTGCTGCATGGGCCCAAGCTCCATTGACTGTCATGAGCTACTTTATGCTTGCCAGCACGTTCCTGATTCTCGAACAACCCCAGGACCTTGTTGTGCGATAGCTGACTATATTGGCGACCTGAGTCACGGTTCCAGGATTCTAATGCGTATTTTTGAAGTAGTAAAAGCAGGTTCTGCCCATAGCAAGTTGCCAATCACCAAGGTTGTCTGCGCGAAAGATCCAGAGGGAATCAAGCTTTCATACTGGCACACCACTTACGAATATGGCTAACCACATCGCCCGATATTTCAATCCACCATGTCGGATCCCGAAAATGATGTTTGCTCGCTTACCGCCATACCGCTCTTGACTTTGTAGCGATCTCCGTACTGTATGTGCCTCTCCAGTGAACTAGCCACCCAGCGAAGCAGCGCGACCGCCGCTCTGTTTAAGTCAACGGGAAGTAATCCCAGCTGGAGATGCGCGATAGTACCTCTCCCGCCACCTCTGTCAGAGCTTGTTCCAGAGCATATCATCAAGATAGCGCTCCATCAACGCTGCTGGCTGAAGGCCTCAATTCGCAGGGCAGGGTTGCCTGCAGCTCGCCGTCCGTAGGTGCAAACGCCTAGGCCTCCGCTATTTCATCTCTCCTCCCAAGACACCCATGAACGCGACCTTGATTCTTCCTTCACCTCTAAGTATTGATGAATGGTAAGTCGCTGTCTGAACACCGTCAAAATGCCAAGAATGGAATGCAGGATTTACGATACCTCTCCAGACTCTAGCACAGTATTTATTTATAGGTGTGCTATAGACTACTAAATAAGTCTCGTAGAAGGCATACCGTCTTCATCGGGTATGAATACTACTCTGTTGTAGATAAATAATTACCACTGATAAGGATGCAGCTAGGCCGCCCACCGAATCTTGCATCCGGAAGTGTGCTCCGAGGCACATGTGGGCGAACACAAGAGCCTCAGGAATCCATACAGCATCTGCAAGAAAAGTGTAGAAACAATCCAATTACGCTTTCTTGTATGATGCAAATCATGATGCGGCGTGAATTACCATCGCAAACGCTGGGAGAATGCTCACTTTTCTCTACTGCATTCAATCGTGTGTACAGCATACTCTCCCACTTTTATCAACACCAACTCTGACGCAGCTGCACGAAATGAGCCCGCCCATGCCACCACGACCTAATGATCCTGTCATCTGCTCTTGACCACTAGGCCACTCTGCCCATACGTCAACCTCAACATTGCAATTTCTTTAGCGACACATTCTCTATATGCGACGACTGCCTTCTGGAGATGCTCTTCAAAAAGCATCACAGATTGGCAGATCAGGTCGTCAGATTCTGGGCTCACGCCGGGCTTATCTATGCAGATTGTGATGCCGATACCGAAGGCGGCGGTGAGTATTAAGTGCTTGGCAGACCTACTTAGGCTTCGTGTAAGAGATTGTTGCGTCCTGCTTTCTCTCTATTTTTCAGCTTCATCTGTTATTGGCGCTCGAAGTATCTTCTTTCAATTTCAATTATCTTTATGAAGCAGTGTTGGTCATCGCTATCAATCTGGATCAATAGCAGACACAAATCTACCGGACTGTATGCTGTCGGAGAAAATGTACTATCAGTATCAAAGGGCTTAGATCTTCTTACTTCCTCGATCGCACAAAGACAGAGGTAGATGCCACCGGCACCTTTTTGGTTCATCGTCGAAGGTACGTACATGCAGAGGCGCCCAATCACCTTTATTAAAGAGTGTTGGTCACCACTACCTAATTCAGGAATCGAATGATCCTCCCCAGACCGGAAAGACCACCGCAATCTTGCTTTCTTGAGGTGACACAAGCACCACGGCAGGGGACGGGTGTGTGGGAATCCGCTGATTTGGGGGCCAACCTGAGGGCATCAAGATTCTTGCGAACGGATTTGACTTCCCGTGGCCAACTGCCGGATAGCGTCCTGCGACCTATAGGTGCACTCCTCTGCAGGTACGGGCACCTGAGCTGACTATGTTAACGTTTATTCGTAGGTCCAGAGCTTGCTGCATCAGAGGTAACGAGATGCTTCGCGGAACTTATAGCTCGTGCCACTCGGTGTCAAGACGGTTCCACGACGTAATGTTCAGCTAGCCACCATTTCATGGCACTCGCTTGCAGTCGATTGTCTACGCAGCCTTGAGGAAACTCTCCAATCATTTCCTTACTTGGCAACGGCCCGGCGCTTAATTGTGATCCTTCGCCAAGCCCATCTTCTCCTGGTTGTTTCCTCCACCCCCATCAATATTTCAGCACATACTGAATTCTGCAGCAATTGACAAACATCCGGTGGGGCCCTACCGTCAAGAATGTTTCTATATCGGGTCTATTTGTCTCGTCTGCCTGCGTCGCAGCGCTTGCGTGCTCAAGCACTTAGCTGTGCGGCGTAGAAACCCACCAGCACGTTTCATGGGTGCAGGGATCTGAGAAAACTCAGCCTTCATATCGTCACTCTACTTGCGAATGTGGCTGTACACCCTGCTCTGTATATTCTAGCACACCAATTTCGAAATGACGTATACTTAATTAACTTTGGAGGTACATACGACAAGTAAGTCACACAAAGCCGCTGTTTTGGCAAACCGTCAGATTCCATCCCAAGGAGCGGGACGGTTTTTCGGCCGGCGCTAACATATCTCCAGCTCTCGCCGCTACCAGTGGAAACATCTTTACAACTCATCAGATCTCCATTCTACTTCTTTCTACGTTTCAAAAGACGTAGCCCCGATGCAAAGGTTGCTATTCCTGTACAGAAGATCTCGTGCGGGTGTCTACCACTGTGCTGGGATCTCTGGCCCGGTCTTCAGCTTCCACTAGAACCGCGTTTGTATATGGCGCGGCATAGACCCCTGTCATTTTGCCGAAGGCAACAGGATGAAGTACAGCACAGCAACCGTCAGAAGGTACGCTTGTCCATATAAGTGCATTACCCCTCTTATCATAGCCTAATCAGGCATGTTGAGATCATGTGTGCGGCGTAGCCGAGCGCTTAACCCGGACGCCCACTTTCACACCGCCCACAGACAGTGGCTTTGTTCGGACCGTGTGAATGCTGCGCATGCCCGAGACATGGCTGAGCCTTAGGAATTACTCGTGCTTGCCTTGTCAGCCTTGCTGTGCCGCGTCGGAGAGGGTGCAAACGCGACTTATAACCGTCCCCCGTCGCAGCCCCCAAGAATTTGCGGCGAGGACAACAGCGACAACGGAGTTTCCGCCCCCCTTCAGCCGAGTTCAATTTGTTTCCTGTATTACCTTTAACCCTTTTTGGCTCTATTTTTATCAGGATGTCTCTCGGGCTTTCGCAGAGTCAAGTCTACTCAATACTCAATAGCATACTCAAGCCAGAAAATCCGCAGAGGGGCAGTGTCACCTGTGTCGGCTACGCTCCATCCAAGGGTCGACGGTGCCAATGGGCGATAAACGCGGGCAATCGAGCTGCATTTGCTCAAAAACTTTATGAGCTTGCAGGTACCGACCTCAAAGACATCTCCGGATACCTGTATGATCTTGCATCCTTGGGCCTGTGCTTGAGATACCATCAATCTCAAGCTTCACAGGTTGCTGCGCAATGGTCTCGACAGATCAATTCATGGTTGGGAGAGCAATCGACCATCAGGGCTACTCATTACCGTTCAGAGCGTACTTCTGCTTACTCGCGATCGGACGCCATAAGGGCCGGCACGACTGGGGCTTCCGATGCGCAGGTCCCAGCGCGGACTGCTTTCCGGATGCATCAAAATAATCAGAATACCGCCCGGAGGGAGGAGGTCATTGAAATTGTGGAACGTACATCCGGACTCCACTCTTCAACTCGCGACCGTGTTCGACCTCAAGTTGTTCAGCCATCGCAGGCCACACCCAGTTCTCCCAGACCGCCGCAGACAAGCACTTTCAGCAACCCACCACCTGCGCCTAGAGTTGAGCCCATCTCCAGCACCTCTCAGCCGTCTCTGAGAAGTGTCTTGGAGGATATACCACCTGTACCCAGAACGGAACCCACCAGCTCCCCTGGGTCCTCGTCGAGGGTTGACTTGGCGAACCTGCCGTCCCCACCCAGCTCAGAATTTACGTTCACTGCTGGCAGGCGACTTGCCTCTCTAGAGCAGGCATCTACCTCGGATGCTAACCCTCAACCTATTCCAAATCTGCCATACGTATTCGCTACGAACTTCTCGGCAGTCACAACACTTCCCGCTCCTACAACCCAAAACCAACGTACTCCTCCTCCGACTGTCGTGGCACCAAGCCCACCTACGGTGCCAGTCCAAGCAACACCGTTGCCTGCCGCAGCCGCCCCCACTATTTCTTCAACAGTGACAGCAACACCGCCCGCCACAGAAGAAATACAATGCACCGCATCACACGCAGAGCGCAAGAGCCTCGAAGACGACTGCCCCATCTGCCAAGAACCCCTGGCATCGACACCACTCGCCGACCTCACATGGTGCAAAGCCCAATGCGGCACAAACTTCCACCGCGAATGCTGGGCGGAGTGGGAAAGCAGCCAATTAGGCAGCACATCAACCGGCCTCCCAACCCTCCGCTGCGCCTTTTGGTACGCAACAGCCCCCTCTCCTCTCCTCTCCCCCTCCCCCTACCCGCTCTTCCCCCAAAAGCTAACCTCTCTCCCCCAGCCGCACATCCTGGCCCACCCCTTGCCACCACGACACATCCACACCCCCCGCCGCCCCGATCCAACCCGAACCCGATACCTCCTCTACTACAGACGCCGCCGCCGCCGACGACGACGCCGAGGACGACACCTTCTTCCCGCCATCGTTCTTCGACCCCCGCAGCCACGCCTGGTCCCTCTGGTCGACTCAATCCGCCACCACTACCAATTCTTCCTCCTCCTCCTCCTCGTCGTCGCCAGACCACTCCTCCCCCCTCGCCGCGCTGTTCGACCCAGCCCGCCACGCGCGCCCGCTGCTGCGCGACCGCCGCGCGCAGGCTGACGTCTTCTTCGCTCTGCCGGCTACTGCCGCCGCCGCCAACGATGAGGCACAAGGAGACGGCGATGGCGATGGTAGCGGTAGCAGGGAGGAAGGAAATGGACTGCAGGACGATATCACAGCCTCCCTCGCTGCGCTGTTCAACCCGCGCGTGCATCGACGCGCGCAGATGTTTTGTGGCTGGGAGGCGGAGGCGGAGGACGAGGAGGAGGGCGGCCGCGGCGGGACGGGGTTCGATGTGTTGTTCGATGCGAAGAGGCATGGGCGTGCGTTGAGGAGTGAGCGGTTGGCGAGGGCGGCGGTGTTGGATGGGGAGGGTGGTGATGACGATGGCGAGGGTGGTGGTGTGCTGGGTGCGTTGTTCGAGGAGGAGGTGCGTGAGGCGGAGGAGGAGGAGAAGCAGCAGAGCGAGAATGGGAGGGGGCTGCAGATGGTGTATGTGACGCTTGTGGATGATCCGGGGAAGGAGGAGGAGCGAGAGGGGGGTGAGGAGGATGAGCAGGAGGAGCCGAAGGGCTTGTGTGAGCGGGTGGCTTGGTGGGTTTGTGGGAGGAGGTTTTTGTGATGGTGGTGCAGTGTTGTCCCTCGTCGCCGTTTCTCTTGTTTCTTATTTTCTGGGGTGTCTTTTTCTAACCTTTCAGGCTTCTACTTTGGTTTTCCTATTTGAATTGGGAGGGAGGGGCAAGGATTTACGAGAGGGGTGCCGGCTATGCACACGACACGGTATGACGACTGGATGGGTCATGATGGCGATGATTCCCCATGATTTCTTTTTTCTTTTCATGTTGCGACATTTTGAGGTCCATCTTCCAGATATCCCGTTGGCTCTAAACTCAACCCTTGCTTCACTATGATGACTGTTAAATGTTTTCCACCATTCAGATTCATCCTTGAAGATATCCAATGACATGACTCTTGGTGTTGCGCTAGGAACGGGAAGGTTGTGGAGCCGCCCGCTTAGATCTCCCCCGCAAATGTGGGAAGGCCGCGGCTAGAAGCGGCTTCTCCGCACCCCAGTTCCCTTGTACCGCTGGCAAGCTCCAAAACAACACTCAACTCCCTCCTCCATTCCTCCTCCGCCCTTTCACTCCTGTCCCCATTGCAGCAAATAAAAATGGCCTTACGAATGCGCCCCGCCATCCGGCGCACCTCGCTCCTACCCTCGCGCCCCGCCGCCAGCATCCTCCCCGCCGCCCACGCAAGACCGCATCTGATCCCCCGCACCTCCTCGCCCACCAGCGTCACCGCTCGCCGCACAATCGCCAGCCACACCTCCACGCACCACGCCTCACTCCTCTCCACCCTCCCCGCCGACGACGGCGTCGACCCCTCCAGCCCGACCTTCCGCGACAACGCGACGGCGTTCGCAGCGGTGCAGGCGCGCGTAGCAGAGCTGCACGCGGCAGCCGCGCGCGGCGGGCCCGACAAGGCGCGCGAGAAGCACGTCGCGCGCGGCAAGATGCTGGTGCGGGACCGCGTGGCGGCGCTGATCGACCCGGGCACGAGCTTCCTCGAGCTGAGCGCGCTGGCCGGGTATGGGTGTTACGAGGGCGAGGACGTGCCGGCGGGGGGGATAGTGACGGGGATTGGGGTGGTTGAGGGGGTGAGGTGTGTGGTTGTGGCGAATGATAGCACGTACGTTTGATGATGAGGGGGGATGAGAGGGGGATGGGGGAGAGCTTTGAGTGCTGATTGTGTTGGGTTGCTTTTAGGGTTAAGGGCGGGACGTACTATCCGATCACTGTGAAGAAGCACCTGAGAGCGCAGGCCATTGCGCAGGAGAATAGTGAGAATGCCAGGAAGGGCTGCTGAGTGTGGCTGAGCTGATGGCTTTTAGGGTTGCCTTGCATTTATTTGGTCGACTCTGGCGGCGCGAACCTGCCCCATCAGGCCGACGTCTTCCCTGACCGCGAACACTTCGGCCGCATTTTCTTCAACCAGGCCAGGAGTACTGAATACCTACCCCGACCGCTACCTCTGGCTCCTGGCTTACCTTTCTGCAGTGTCATCAATGGGTATTCCTCAAATCAGCGTTGTGATGGGTCCATGTACCGCGGGCGGCGCCTACGTCCCCAGCATGTCTGACGAGTCCATCATCGTCGCCAAGCAAGGCCACATTTTCCTCGCCGGCCCGCCGCTCGTCAAGGCCGCGACCGGCGAAGTCGTGAGCGCCGAAGACCTCGGCGGCGGAGCGCTGCACAGCGAGATCTCGGGCGTGACGGACTACCTAGCCGTCGACGACGCCCACGCCCTCGTCCTCGCGCGCCGCAGCATCGCCAACCTCAACTACCCCAAAGCCACCTCCCCCTCCCCGTCTTCACTCGACGCCCCCAACCGCACCGAGACGTGGGACGAGCCGCTGCACGACCCGAAGGAGCTGGCCGGCATCGTGGGCACCAACCCGCGCCTCCCCGTGCCGGCGCGCGCCATCATCGCGCGCATCGTCGACGGCTCGCGCTTCGACGAGTTCAAGCCGCTGTACGGCACGACGCTGGTGACGGGCTTCGCGCGCATCCAGGGCCACCCCGTCGGCATCCTGGCCAACGACGGCATCTTGTTTTCCGAAGCCTCGCTCAAGGGCGCCCACTTCATCCAGCTGTGCAGCAAGCGCGGCATCCCGCTCGTCTTCTTGCAGAACATCTCGGGCTTCATGGTCGGCGCTGACGCCGAGAAGGGCGGCATCGCGAAGAACGGCGCGAAGCTCGTCACGGCTGTTAGCTGCGCTGATGTGCCCAAGTTTACTGTTGTTGTGGGGAGTAGCGCTGGCGCGGGTAACTATGGCATGTGGTAAGTTTTTTTTTTCCCCTCTCTCTTTTACCCCTTCGATAGCGGAAAACTGATGTGTGTGCTTTGTTTGCAGCGGCCGCGCCTACTCCCCGCGTTTCCTTTGGACTTGGCCCAACGCCCGCACGTCCGTCATGGGCCCCGAGCAGCTGTCGTCCGTCATGGAGGCCGTCGGCAAGCAGGCCGATCCGGCGCTGAAGGCGCGCATCGAGCACGAGAGTGAGGCCACGTTCGGCAGCGCCAGGCTGTGGGATGACGGCATCATTCCGCCTGAGCACACGCGTGCGGTGCTCGGGTTGGGGTTGGAGGTCGCGAGCCAAGGGCGCGCGGCGGAGAGGAGGGAGAGGGAGAGGAGCGAGAAGTGGGGTGTGTTTAGGATGTAGATGTTAGGAAGACGAAGAGGAAATAAAAAAAAAGAACGAAGACTTAGAGTGGAGAAGGTCGCATCGGTTCAAAGAGTGTGTGAAGCCACCTCACGATGCCTGTTTGGCCTTCTCCCGCCTACCTTCTACAAGAATTGTATATAGCTTGAGCGTATGATAAATAAATTAATGATGTCAGAAACTCTTGTGGGTTAAGTCGTAGTGTGAATGAATTGGGAATATGGAACATTCTTGTATTGGAAGCGTCTCTTCATGTATGGCAGGAAGGTGGTACCACATGTTTTTCGATCTGAAGCCGGGTTGGTGACGATAAGAGTCCCTCAATGAAGTAGAGAAAGTACAATAGCTTTGAAGGTGACGAATTGCATTCATTCGCAACTTTAATCTAGCCCTTTCTGTTAACTGGGCTTGAATTTAATGTAGTCGTCCCCTATGATTTACTCGAAGTTAGTGTTTCGCGTTCAAATTCTGCTCGTAGAAGCCAGTAGCAAAGTCACATAGGAGCTTCATCTGCTGACTCTCAATCCCGCTCATGAGAGTCAGTAACCGACATATATAACCAATCAGGAAGTCGAAATAGTTGCTTTAGCGCCGGCTTACAGAAGTTGGCAATTGGGCATTATCGTTATGCAAAGAAGATCAGCCGCTATCTACCAAAGAGGACTTAGTCCTCTGGACCACCGCGCAGCTCGACCTGGACCCCTACAAGAATAACGATTCATAAAGCTTTTAGGTAGCAGTGCGTTGTAGGGAATCGGACCGTTGTTGATTGTCGGTGGGTTCGTTGTCGTCCCCGTGTTCTAGGATATCGGCACCTATGCTCCGCTCTCGGAGCCCGAACACGATGCTAAAGTCGCCGAAGTTAAGCGATGTACAAGCTAAGTCTTCAATCTAGTCATGCCTGAGACATACGTATGCCATTAGCGCTCAACTTTTTGGAATTGTCAAAGTGCAACCGATGCTACCACACCTACTCTTAGCGCCCTACGCTCTCAGAGCCTTGTTCCCAAAAGTTTTCTTCAATAAAGGTTCACTAATACAGA
This sequence comes from Lasiodiplodia citricola, assembly GCA_023089105.1. Classification (NCBI taxonomy): domain Eukaryota; kingdom Fungi; phylum Ascomycota; class Dothideomycetes; order Botryosphaeriales; family Botryosphaeriaceae; genus Lasiodiplodia; species Lasiodiplodia citricola. The sequence goes on along the minus strand of JAJNLL010000090.1, from coordinate 70,498 downwards.
TGTGCTTACAGACTACCAATACACCAATGTAGTAAGATATAAAGTTTAACTTAGCCCGAAGAGTACAGAAGTCACTGTGAAGCTCTTAGAGACTTTATTGCAAACGATGCTCTTCACTCGGCTACCAACGGACTCACCTTATGCCAACATCCGTCGTGATAGCACTAAGTCTAACCAGATTAGTGACCCTGGTGCCCTTGAAGTCAGGACCTCGGTTCTCGCTCGCGGAAATATCTCCGCCAGTTGTGCTTCCCAGCACAGACTTCAGAATTACGAGCTGAATGCTAGTGCATAAAAGCTGAACATCGGCGGCCGTGCATGTACGGGTCACGATTGACATCCCCGGGTCCAATACGCAGGTACTCGGCTGAGCATCTGACTTCCCGGCTGCGGGTACGGCACGACTCGCTGATCGGGTGAAGCCCTCACGTACAGCCTTCGATGTGGAGCGATTTATTGGTTGCTCAGCAGATCGGAGCCGCGCATCCTCATCTTCCCTAGTCCATCCCCCGCGGGAAAGGATGCGGTCACCATACCGCAAGCGGCAAAGCACGCATGGAGCATATGCGCCTCCACGTCCAAAGCGCTAGCTACTGCAGCCCTGCGAAGGCAAGGCGAGGGAAAAATGGCAGCGCCAGGACCAAGGCTGAGCAAATGGACAGAGAAAACAGGGAAAACAGGGGACGTGCTTCAGCCGCTCGCGTGGCCGCAACGACCACCATCCCAATGACGATATGCGGGTGGGAGAAAGTACCGTACTGCCTCCCCTCCCACGAATTTTCTGACAGTCGGGTATGCACAGTCGCGGATCACACTCTGTTCTCTTTCCAATAAATACACAGCCTCGATGCCCCCCTGCGTCGCCGCCGTCAGCCGACGAAAACGCACCAACCACGGCGACCTCCCTGTTGGACCAAAGATAGTACAGAAGATCCGATATATCGCTTTCTGCAAGTTTCCTCGATCCCTGCCGGGTGAATCACACCCTATTGATCGACCTCGAACCTCCAGCCGGGAACACGTCGAACCCGCGGGAGTGGCGCGGAAAGGGGCACGCATCCGCGGGCAGGGTGAATCTCCCGTTCAAGGCAAAAGTGGTAGCATTTCGAAACCCAATCCCCCAGCCCTCTCGCACGGATGAGACGCGGCAAGGGTGAGCAACAACCACATCCGCCCGCCCCGCGATACGCGGCCGAGCCGTTAAGCTGGTACAAGGGCCCGTTGAGGTGGCTTGGTTTCCTTGCTTTTTCCTGCTCCCCTGCCCCCTTCATATTAGACGAAGCACTCCGGGCCGCCCCTCGGTTATCCGCACTGCCTGCTCGCCCTACGTCGCTTCAATGATGATCCGTGATATTTGACGACGCTAGTGGTCAGTGCTGCGCATTTCTTTTTCCTGAATCAAGTGGACACTACTCATGCAACACACCCTCAGCGATTCCACTAGGGGATGGGGTGTGAAGAAAGAGTCGCCTCTTCGCCGCAAACTCTATCTATGCATGAAGGTGAAACCCGGCGGTACAGGCGGTGTCGAGACTTGCCTAAAGGGGAAAGACCATGCTTGGAAAGAAGCATTCCCGGCGGAATGGTACGGCTGGTGAAACGTCGGCATAAGATGGAAAAAGCCACCCGCCGCGTGCATGCATCCTCCCCCCTGCCAACTCGACATCTCTCTCTTTGCGCAATGTGACGAATGTCGAAATAGCCAACGGTTCGAAAAAAAAAAAAAGAAAATGCAGAAATTTGCAACTGCGTCCGACCGCGCGCTCACTATTGAAAAAGCGACCTCTCACACCACACCACATGATCAGAAACCCAACGGCAAGCTACATCCTCTAGGCTACCGTCCCATCACACACTACTTCCGTCTTTCCGCACATCACATCACCTCTTGTCTTGCATCGGCCGAGCTGTCCCGCTCCTTCCTAATAGGTTAACTTTTTTTTGCACTTCTCTCTTGCGCGGCGGCCGGCCGGCGCCGGAAATGAACAACGCCCATCATCTCCGACCACGACTAATCACATCTTCTTCCCATCTCTTCCTGATTCATAACTTTTTTAACTTCTCGTTCTTTCTTTCTGTACCCCCACCTACGCACAAACACACAACATACCGTGCACCTCGGCCTCTCTTATCCCGATACGTAGATAAACCCCGACAGATGCTCACTTTACACAAGTACATTTGTACAATCATTAGGCGCCCCAAAAAAAAAACCCGGCCCCCAAAAAGATAAAATCCCACACGCCACCACGGGCAGGTGCCGCCACAACAGAAGACGCGAGACGAGGCGAGGCGAGGCGAAGCGGTGCACATACCACCAACAACCACACCCGCCCGCGCGTGCGTGCGAAAAAGCCAAGCGATCGACGCTACCCGTCGGGACCCGCGCTTCGGCTTGTTGCGCTTTCCACCCATGGGACAGCTGTGGTACGTGTGCTGCCATCCACGCGCCCCGGCCGGCGCCAGCTCCTCCCCCAATTATATACGGGGTTTGGCACGTGGGAAATGCATGGTCATGATGATGGCGGTGGCGGATGTGGCGCCGTTTAGGCTAGTGGGAGGGAAACAAAAGGCGAAAAGGGAAGTTAAAACGGTCCGTGACGAAGAGAGAGAGAGAGAGAGAGAGAGAGAGTGGGTAGAAGGAGGGGAAATGCCGAATGCCGCCACACCCAAAAAACTTTGGGGCCATTTAGACCGGGGGCGCGCCGTTGCCGTCGCCAAAGGATGGGATGGCTGGCTGGCGGTTTTTGCCTTATTTCTCCATCGTTGTTGTTGTTTCTCCATTTCTCCGAGACCATGTAGGATCGTGTTTTGTGGGGTCCTACGTTATGTAGCATTATTGCGGAGGACCGCGAAAAGAGGTGGACAGATGACGCGTGAGAGGGCGGCGGAAAACGAAAGACGCGTAGGCATTCTCGCCACGCAAAAAGACGGGAGAAACCTTAGAAAAACCTGTTTAGTGATACTGACGGGAAGAGTACGACACAGCAAAGCAAGGTGGCGACAATATAGAGTGTATGCATGTGTAGAGAACAGAATGGGGAATCGTGCATCCCCAATCCCGCGGCAGACCCGGCGGCAGATCCGGCGTCCCGGGGAAAAATAAAACAAGAACATGAGATGGGGAATAAAAGACGAGGACCACGCGGCAGGGTCACGAACGGGAACGCCGGGATACTCGTCCGAGGAGAAGAGAGAGAGTCGAGATCCCTCCCCCCACCAACCCGCGAGCGGTTCCGTTTGGCTGGGTTGCGGGTGCGGCGGCGGCGGGGGTAGTAGTCCGTAGTTACTTGCCAACGGGATCCCTTCGCTTTTTCCCCGCGGATAACCGTTTGATGCATTATGTGATCGACCGCGGATGACGCGCCGATGCAAGACACGCGGAATCGACTATCGTGACTACATGCCACACCCTTCCCTCTTCTGGCATTAATCTTTTTTCCTCCTCCCCCCAAGGTTCCTCCCTTCAATTGTTGAAAAAGACCGGCAGCCAATGACCGCAAGCTTGTCAGCAACGTGCCGTTCCAGCCCAGCTCCAGGCTAAGCGTGTAATAGGCAGCTGATGGAGAGTTGCTCGGCGTCATCGGGCTCGTGTTCGGTTCCTGAAGTGGCTTGGCGGCCTGCCTGAGCAAAAGTATATTGTCGAATTAGAGGGCTGGTATAGACCAAAGAATTGAGTAGGCGCAAAAGAGAGAGCTTGCTGTTCCACATGCTAGCCCCCAATGATTTCGGCTTGGCATGGTGAGACATGTGAGCCACCTCCAACGTCTTGCCTAGCCAGCCCCGAAGTTACGGGTTTCGGGTCCAGCCTCCGAAAGGTGGGCAGAGCTGAAATAGACGACAAGTCTCGGATCGACCATTTGGTGGGACGAGCTCGTCTCTCGTGATGCTCGCCGGAAACTCGGGCGGCAAGTGGGCGCGAGCCGGATCCCGACTGCTAATGCGAGGGGAAATAGGTGCAGATCATATGGAGTTTGAGAAGAGTAATCATACAATACTAGTAGCTATTATCGCAAAAGCAAGTACCTAAGGCATTACAAACTGTAGAATTGCAAGAAATTAAGTCTTCGTGGACATTAATTTTCAGCCGTGAGCTGTCTGTTTCGTTCTATGTCGTACGTCTATCCGAATGTGATGGCGATGATTCTGCGGCTCGCTCATGCGAAGAAGACTCCAATCCGCCAATGATCCAACTAATCCCGCGGTCCAGCCAAGGGCCCAACAATACTGTCAAGAAGGTAATAATAACACCGCCACATCAAAACATTTCCGTACTCTTCAGACAAGCCTGCAATTAACTATAATATCACACAGCGATGCTCGCGGCGGTTTCGTCGTGATCCTTTCACACTGCTGCCGCTGCCGGTGCCGGGCGTGCCGCTGGTGCTGTGTCGACTGGACGGGTGGTGCCGCCGCGTGCTGGCGCTTGGTCGGCTGTAGTCCGTGTGCGAACGGGTGCGCTCCATGTCCCTCCGGATAATCTGCCTGCAGAGATCCACAAAGACTTCATCGACGTTGGCGCGGCGGCGGGCACTGGTCTCGTAGTAAGGGCAATTGCCCCACGCCTGGCTCACGGCGAATGCGCGGGCCCGCGTCACGGCGCGGTCTTCTTCCAAATCTGACTTGTTGCCCACGAGCACAATCGGCACGCGTTCGTCGTCTTTTATTCGGATGATTTGGTCGCGTAGCTCGGCGAGTTCGTGGAGGGACGTCATTGAGGTGATGCTGAACACGAGGAGGAATCCCTGGCCCGTCTTCATGTACAATTCTCTTGTGGCTAGTTAGCGGGGTGCGGGCGCAGCTGAAACGACGTGGGGCTAGTACCTCATGGCAGCTGCAGACCCGTTAGCAAAACATGCGCGCATACACGCAGGGCAAAGGCGGTGGCTTACTAAATTGCTCTGTCCCTGCAGTATCCAGGATCTCGAGTACTACCGACCGTCCCTGGGAGAACCATCAGGCTTCAATCGTCCTCAACAAAACAAAGCCTGCGCAAACTCACATCGACGTCGATTGCCTTGCGGTACGAGTCCTCGATGGTCGGGTCGTAGGATTCGATCCAGACATTTTGGACGAACTGGGCTGCGGCGAGGTCAATTGGGCTGGTTTGCGCGCGAGAGGGCAGTTTGGACTCTACCTGTTAGACAGCTTTTGCCCACTCCACCTGTTTACAGACGGCGTCAGCACTAGCGCAGATCGCGATCGGCGCGTGGGCGCAAGGGTCTCAGCATACCGGACCCAAGGACGACGATGTGGTACTCTCGTTGGGACATGCCTCTGCGACGATATCTGGCGGGGAAAGCTAGAGGAGACGGCGATTACGGGGCAGAGGTGGGTGCGCGCTCGCACGAGCTGGGGCGTGGGAGTCGGAGCCCTCGCGCCAGCAGCCGGCGCAGGAGGAGCACGCCACACAACGAGTGAGTGTCGGAGCTGCCTGCGAGCTTGCGGTGGCTCGGCCAGGGCGCAGGCGGAGGTGGTGTGCTGGATTGCTCGTTCTAGCTCTCGAGATGTGCGGCTCGGACGAGAAGCCGTGCGCGGCGCGTACCGTGGGAACGAGTCGACCGGGGGTTGCTAGGGCGCCTGTCAGCCATGTGCACGCAATTGGGAGGCTCAGCGCGGCGCCCGGTGCGTCGCGGCTGGGCTGGCGGAGCATTTACGCACCGGCAGCAGCGAGGGCTGGTAGGGTTGTGGGCGGGAGCAAGGATGGTGCGAGGGCCGCGGAGACGGGCGCGGGCAGGCCGGGGAGAGCTCGGCAGCGGGAGGCGGCGTGAGGACAGGCTGGCGCAGAGGAGTCTGGGGCCTTGGGTGGTGTTGGGGGGAGAGGGTATCAAGGTGGTGAGGTCTGCGACGGGGCGCGCGAGGAGGGCGCGGGCATGATTAATAGACGGCGCTGCGCAGCTCGTGCTGCGCTGGATTGTTTAGGCGTTGGCGGTTGACATAATTTCGCGGAGCTTGAAAGTGATAGGCGAGCGTCGACGTAACCGCATCAGTGCGCGCTTGAAGCCTTCCCTCGAGCCTTGGACCTGCCGGCGCGGGCATTGCGCGGTGCCGGGCCAAGCGGATGACAGCATGACGGACCAAGCAAGTCGCAAGCCGCCCCGTCAGGCACAGCTAGTCGCAGCCACTGAGCGAAGAAGGGGCGGCAGCGCGGCGGCTCTGTTCTGCTGCTGTTGCTGCTGGAATTCGCCAGGCACCAATCGCCCGGGACGTGCGTGCCCCTGCGTGTCGCTGCACAACCAGATCAGAATGCATGCACAACTGGCGAGACGATCGCCGTCTGCCGCAAGCGTAGGAGCCGAGAGTGCTGCGCTCCACGGCTCCCGAGTCGCGCCTCACCGCCAAGGCAGACATGCACCCAGGCACCCAGGCACCCAAGCACCAAGCTCTGCCCGCGTGCTGAGCCACCGCTCCCTCTCCTGCGCCGCGCGCGCCCCGGAAGCTGGTCCGGCCTGATGAGCGCGTGGCTTCGGCCAGCCGACAGCGCAGCAATCTCTAGGGAGCTGGGTCAGGAGCGCGCGTCGGAGGGTAATTATGGGGGCGTGGTGCCAGCGTAATTGATTTGCAGGCCCTCCAGGACAATATACGAGTGCGTGCAGGAAAATCAGGGACGCAACGGCGCATGTCGTGTGCTGCAACTGCAACGGCCTGGAGTGCCCTGTGGCACCGAGCAGAGCGGCCGGAGCGCCGCGGCGCCTGGCCCATCCCTGCCGCTCACGTGCAGCCCCGCGGCAAGCTCCGCCCGCGACCGCAACACCGCGCTCAGCTCGCGATCCAGCCCGCCAGCCTGCCACAGACGAACGATGCTGCTCCCCAAGCTGCTGGCATTGGCCGCCTCGCTGGTCCCCGCGACCCTTGCCGTTTTCGCCGACGACGCGTACCATGTCGACTACCACTTCGCCCTGCTCGGCCAGCCCCAGCAGCATGCCACCTTCTTCCATCAGCCGCGCCCCGAGACCAAGGCCTCGCTGCTCTACTCCCTGTCCGACAAGCTCGTGCTCGGCGCCGTGAACCCTAAAGATGGCTCGGCGGTGTGGAGACAGAAGCTGCCGTCCGGGTCGGGCTCTGCTGATGGCTTCCTGAGGGCTGGCGAGAACCAGGACATCGTCATCAGCGCCGTGGAAGGCCAGGTTGCTGCTTGGGACGCCGCGGACGGCAAGCTGGTCTGGACTAGCACCTTTCGTGATGCCCCCGTGAAGGATCTCGAGGTCCTGGAGCTTCCTGATGCTTCCGCAGCTGCGAGTGGCGTCAAGGATGCTATTGTCCTGTTGGGCGGCAGCAGCTCGACTGTACGGAGATTGGACGGTCAGACCGGTGCAGTGAAGTGGGAGTTTGAAGACAACAGGTAGCACACATCCTTGCACGGCCAAATCCGGTGCTGACATCGTGCGCAGCGGAGATGCCCCGTTCCAGATCTCGACTTCCGCTACCGCAGTCTACTCCATCTCATTACACTCGACTATGCTAGGTGGCCTGAAACTGAAGATCACCTCCATCGACCCCCTGACCGGCCAAAAGCTTGACCAGTACACCCTCTCGTCTGACAGCGATATTGCAAGCACGGATGACATCCTGTTTGTTGGAGCCAACACCGCCTCGCCGCTGCTTGCTTGGACGGATAAAACTTTCAAGTCGTTGAAGGTTAATATCATCGGTACCAAGAGCGTCTCTACGTTCAACATTGAGAACAGCAGTGGAGAGGATATCCAGAAGGTTGTGCTGCATGCACCCCACAGCATCAATTCCCTGCCGCATTTCTTGGTTCACTATCAGACCGCGGGTAGCCATTGGGCCGAAGTGTATCATGCCGATTACAAGACTGGCTCCATCTCAAAGGCTTACGACTTGCCGAAATTGGCTGGTAAAGGAGCATTTGCCACGAGCACCACGGACGCGAACGTTTATTTCACCCGGATTACGCCCGAGGAAGTATTTGTGTTTTCTTCCGCCTCCCACGGAATCCTTGGGCGTTGGCCCCTCAAGACCCCTGTCTTTGATGACTCTGTCTATCCCATTCATGCCGTTTCCGAGGTGGCAATTCGCGATGGCACCGCGTCAGCCGTGAGGACTGCTGTTTATCTTTCCAATGGAAACTGGGATCTGCTCCGCAATGGCGATCCGACGTGGTCTCGGCCAGAAGTCCTAGCCGGTGCTCTTGAAGCTGTTTGGATTGACCTTCCCGGTGAGGAATCCTTGGCCCAGGAGCTGGAAATCGAAACACACCAGAACGTCCTTGAGGCCTATGTGCACAGGCTCAAGAGGCACCTCAAGGATTTGGAACATCTCCCAGAATTCCTGCAAACTCTCCCGAGCCGTTTCTTGGCCGAGAATTCCGAGTCTGATGTCTTGGAGAAGGCGAGGCGGGATGCCTTTGGACTGAACAAGCCTGTCGTTGTGGCAACTGAAACCGGCCGCTTTGTGGCTATCAGCGGAGGTGCAATTGCTTGGAATCACGATATTCTGGAGCTGCCATCGGGAAGCAAGGTTGAGGAAGTTGAGCTCAGTGTCAATGCAAAGGGACAAATCGCTGCTATTTTCCCACAGCTCAGCCGACACGTTCTCCTGAACGCAACATCCGGCCATCTCATTCGCAGTGTTCCCCTGCACTTGGCGCTCGAATTGGACGCCGATGATGCCACTGGTACCGCAGATGAGCCCGAGGTCACGTACAAGATTTCGGAAGGCGAGATCAAGGGTTTCTGGGCCGGCTCTGACTTGGCATGGAGGTTTGCGCCCACTGCCGGAGAGCGCATCGTTAACGTCACTCCCAGGCCAGCAAATGATCCTGTTGCTTCTATTGGCAAGGTTCTTGGGGACCGAAGTGTCCTTTACAAGTACCTTAATCCGAACTTGGCCTTAGTAACTGCAGTAGCTGAGCCTGCCGGGGTCTTGTCCGTTTACCTATTGGACGGTGTATCAGGCGCTATCTTGTGGCAGGCTTCTCATGACGGCGTCGACACGAGCCAGAGCATTGCCAGCGCGCTCTCGGAGAACTGGCTGACATACTCCTTCACCCTTGGCTCCCTGGAAACACCTTCAAAGGGCCACCAACTGGTTGTTGCTGAATTCTTCGAGTCCACGCTGCCAAACGACCGTGGTCCCTTCGGCGCCGCCTCGAACTACTCTGCAATTCGGCCCTTCGCCGGGGTGGTCGGCGAATCCGCCAAGCCGCACGTCCTCTCGCAGACCTATCACATCCCAGAGCCTATCTCGCACATGGCTGTGACACAGACGGCGCAGGGAATCACGTCCAAGTGGCTCCTAGTCACCCTTCCAGAATCCAACTCGATCGTTGGCATCCCCCGTCAGATCCTAGATCCGCGACGCCCCGTTGGTCGCGATCCAACTCCCGAGGAGGCAGCGGAGGGTCTCATTCGTTACACTCCGGCCATAGAGTTTAACCCGATGCAATATCTAAACCACAAGAGGGAGGTAATCGGGGTGAAGAAGGTTATCACGAGTCCTGCGGTGTTGGAGAGCACCAGCCTGGTATTCGCGTACGGACTGGATGTATTTGGGACAAGGGTGTCTCCCAGTTTCGCATTTGATATTCTGGGCAAGGGGTTCAACCGCGTGCAGCTACTGACGACGGTTGCGGCGCTGTTTGTGGGCGTGCTTTTCGTGGCGCCGCTGGTGAGTTTTTTCCCGTTTTCCCCTTGTCCCCGGATTTTCCCATGCATGTTCCTTGTCGACGCCACCACATCATATTGCCTGGTGACTCTTCGCTAACGACCCTTACAGGTGCGCAGGAAGCAGATCAATGCCAGGTGGCAGATAATGTAAAACATAGACGATGCGACGGTTGGAAAGATGAGACCTAAAAAAGTATGATAGATTTGACGACCTAAATGCCGGTATCCGTTTTGGTGAGGCGAGAAAATGATATGCGACATGTCCTACATCGACGGTTCCAAGGGTCCCTCGTTCTTGATAATACCCTGCACCCGATTCCACCCGCGTCGATCAGGATGCGGATTTAAGCGCTGAAGCCCCGAAGATCGAGGGGGCGGCGCTTGTTTAGGCGTGGCTCATCCTTCGCATGGCATCAACAGTCGTGAACCCTGTTTGATCCGCGGAGAAAAGGTGGCTTGTGGCTTGTGGCTTGATGTTTAGCACAGGGCAGCAATGAATGAAGGTCCATGCTTGGTATATTGAGCAGCTATCTGGTGCTCATATACAACTATAACCAAGGCCGGCCGAAGCGTTTCGTACGAGGTCTGGTACGCTGCGGATTGCTTACCAAGATCTCGTGGTGCCCATGCTCGAACACTAAGCTTTCTTCCCGTCAGCAGACCCGGCTCCGCGCGGCATGCTAAACTCCAGCCGACGCGTTGCCAGAGGGATGATGCCCAACATGGAAAGTTGTTCGTGGCGATGGCGTGCGCCTAACCACATGTAAGTTTTGCTACCCTGGCTCTACTATAGCCCGGGTTATGAGTCTAATTATAGTTGCGCAAGTACCTTGTTGGGGCGCCTCACGCATTCGCCTTACCGGGAAACCTTAACAGGGTCTGTTGGGCAACATTGAGGCAACTTGTGCGATGGTGCTCTATCTAGTGATTTCAGAACTATGAGGCTCGATGACCTCGTATTGCTTACAGACAGCAGCTTCTTTACCCTGCATAAGACTGCACAGAAAGCACGGAGTTTATGGTACCTCCGAGCACTTGAAGAATGCACAAGTGATACCACGTAATGACGGATTCCAAACAACAAGGTCTTACCCAAATAGAGAATAGAACGCATAAAATTCTGCTCGCTTACTTCGTGTTCTCATCAACTGGGTGCTTTTTTGTCCGTGGACGGGAGTTGTTCTGTCTCCGGCTCTCATGTATGTAGTGCTGACGTCAAGGACTGTACACCAGTATAACTCCGTTCAAACTCCGACAACACAACCACCCGTTATGACCGTTATTGCCTTTCACCCACGAAGACAAACATTCACACGCAGCTAATACAGTATATATATGCTTCAATTGAACCCTAGACGGGGAATCTTCACTGAACAGGTTCACTGACCGCAGATCCCCATCCCTGCACCTGATCACAACATAACCCAAAAAAACACTTCAACACACCACCCCTGCTCCCAGCGCCAATCATGGCAGACCAGCGCAAATACGTATCCAAGCTCGCGGGCAAGCACGTCCTCATCATCGGCGGCAGCTCGGGCATCGGGTACGGCGTAGCGGAAGCGTCGCTGGAGCACGGAGCCACCGTCACCATCTCATCCTCCAACGCCTCGCGCCTCTCCGCGGCCACGCAAAAGCTCTCCACCTCGTACCCCAGCGCCGCCGCCGAGCACCGCATCAGCGCCGGCGTCGTCTGCGACCTGAGCAACGAAGACACGCTCGAGGCCAACATCGCCAACCTCTTCGCAACCGTCACCAACATCAACCACGTCGTCTACTGCGCCGGCGACGCCCTGGCCACGCTCCCCCTCGCCGACGCCTCGCTCCTCCGCATCAAGCAGGCCGGCGCCGTGCGCTTCTTCGGGCCGCTCCTGGCCGCGCGCGAGGCGGCCAAGCACCTGCCACGTCGCAGTACTTCATCCTTCACCCTCACCTCCGGCTCCGTCGCGCAGCGGCCCCTGCCCGGCGGCTGGGCCGTCGTCGGCAGCTACGCGACGGGGCTGCTGGGCATGGCGCGGTCGCTGGCGCTGGAGCTGGCGCCCGTGCGGGTCAACTGCGTCGCGCCGGGCGTCGTCGACACGGGGCTGTGGCGGATGGGCGACGCGGAGAAGGCGGAGATGTTTCGGGGTGTGGAGGAGAAGCTGCCGACGGGGCGGGTGGGGAGGGTCGAGGATGTGGTGGAGGCGTATTTGTATTTGATGAGGGATGGGAATGCGACGGGGAGTGTGGTGAGTACGAATGGGGGGGCGTTGTTGGTGTAGTTGGGTGGTAGAATCCGTGTAGATGGTTGGATTTGCGGTTAATGAAGTTTCGATGCCCTTGGCTGTTGGTTTTGTGCTATCTGGTGCCTGAATTACTAAAGGGTATGTAGTGTCTGCTGGCTACTATTACTATTAACTAGTAGCTCTCCTGCATCTTAGGGCCCAAGGTGCAAAATGCAACCGTAAACCGGGAACAAGAGACGCTGGTGGCTGAAGGACAGCATCCGACCCATCTGGATCCCACGAAAAAGGGGGATCTTTCGAAACTGCCGTGGATGGGGTAGAAGTGGGCGTAGTGGAAAAGTAGCTCGGTAAGCCTTCGGAGCTACCATCATAAGGCATATGCCTGGGATGCGGCAACACCGTTGGTGTAGAGGATTTCACCGTGTTGATCCTGGAAAGCCAAGTGACGAAGTGAGAAGCGTTGGCGGAAGGTAATGAAGAGTTCTTATCAGCAAGATCGTCGTCGAGGGCAACGTCTAAGGCGAAGTCTCGATATTCATCAGAGTTGGGATCGATGTCTGCATTAGTTTCTTCGGGGGAAGCTGGCGTACTGAGAGAACCGACTCCACCAAATCCGAGCGAGATAGGGCTTGCCTCTACAGACTGAGACGCAAAGAAAGCTTGGATAGCGGATTGAATAGTGGCCAGCGACTTGGCGCTAGCTTCTTCATTGCGTGCTTCTGTCGTCAACGAAGGATCCTTTCCAGTCTGGGTTCTCTGATCAGTTCTCTCCTGCTTAAGGTGCTTTGAAGCTCGAGACCGAGCAAGGTTGTCAGCAGGGTCCCAATCCTGCTTCACGCAGTATGCTGAGATATCAGCACTGGATGCTTTCCTGCCACTCTGAGGCGGTTGCGGCGACAGTATCGGCTTGGGGCCCAGTACATCAAAACGGTCTGCTTTGACGCGATTATTGAAAAAGTATTGCTCTGGATGGCCAGAATATACCTCAGTGACCCCCGAATTGAAGGACGTATGCTTATGGCCAAGCTGCATAGCAACGGCTTTGGAAACCGTACGATCGGACGACTGGTTGGGCAGGTGGGCCAAATCACGAGCGGCTCCAGTCCGCACATGCCTCAACGACACATTAGAAGAAATCCCAAGTAGGCTCAGCATACTCTTCATTCCGTCATTGAAGCCCTTGTTTGGATGAGGACTCTCGAGATCAAACGGAATCTTCAACGAGCATAGCACTGGCCGGTCCGGAAATTTCCATCGCAGTCGCCCACCGTGGAGGACAGTATCCTGGAGCACTTCTTCTACCGATGTCCCATAGACCATGCCGTGGCGTAGAGCATGTGCCAGTAGAATAAGGACCGGGCAGTATGGAAAGTTCCCGGGATCAGTTGCAGCACGAAAAAAGTGCTGTTTCGAGCGGGCAGAGTTGTGCTTATTCGACTTCATATGCAGAAGCTGAATAATCATACGAAGATCTTTAAGGACTTTACTAGATCTGCTTGTGGAATTACTTGCTCTCCAGCCCGGCGTGTGTAGTGGTCGACTGTCTTCGTCGCTGAAAGATGACGCAGGTTTCCTCTCACTTGGAATTGGATCTGTCCATGCACCTGCAACGTTTGGCCTTCTTTGGCGGTGATATCCACATCCTTCCTAGATGGATACATTCAGTGATGAACTGACGTATCGATTTCTCGCCCCTGAACTTCCCTGAACTTCCCTGAACTTCCCTGAATCTGTACGAATTCTAACTATCCCCGTGGGCGCTTCCGGAAACGCCCGATGAGTTCCTTCTTCCAGCGCTTTATGCCTTTTCTTCGCTAAAATATTGTTATCCCCTGCATGTTGAAAACACGAAACCGAACCTGAGCTTGTGGTATCCTTCATACACCGGATCAAGGAATTCACTTCTACAAGTTCAACAAAGAACGTAAAGGCAAGGGCGGAACAACCAAGGTGACAACCAGGAAAACTGAGGACAAGCCTCGAGCTTCGTGGTCTGGATTGAATTTTCATTTTCCGGTGTGACAAACGTCTATCTGGAAGTCCTCAACCAATGCCAAGTTATAATGAGATCCAGGGACTGCAGGCTCCGTGACATGGGCGAAGCTTCATCCCAATCAGATCCCGTTCTCCTCCTCAAACATTGACGTTCATCTTCCACCACTCATACTTCGAATACCTCATCGTAATTGCTCGACCCCGAGAGGATATCGCTCGACCAGCCGTAATCAACCTCGCAATACGGCCCCTTCGACGATCTTCTAAGATTGTTGATCGCATGAGCAATGTTTCTGTTCTCGCCCTCCTTTTCGATCCATCGTTTTATTTGGTGAGCCGTCTGCGCCTCGCCCGCCGGAACCTTTTCTATCATCTTCCGTCCCTTCTCGCTCCTGAGAAAACTGAGCAGTTCGCAACTCAACATGCCGGCAGGCAACGCGCGAATGGCATTGACGCTGTGCGGTATCCAACCCTGGGAGAGATTGAGATACGTGACTTGGCGCCAGCTGCCATTCCAATCGGGGCAAGGTCTGGCGTCCTTGATGTCCCAGTCTCCGTCACGCCCTCCACGATAGCCACGCGCATAAGGGATCGAAACCTGCCGATCGTCGATGCCCCATACCAGCGCAGGCGCCCACTCGCAGCCGCAGAGGTCGAGCCATTTGAGACAGTACGTGTTGTTGGCTAATCTGCGCAGGATGTTCGCGGCTTCCTGCCAGTCGTTGTCCATTTCGGAGTAAAAATGAGTACCACCGAGGTTGACTTGTCCATGCTGGCTAGTCATCGATGCTGTATTTGCGTGAGGAGTCATGGTAGGCTTGGGCCAGAAGGCCAGAGAGAGATGTGTGAGGGTTGGCAGGTGAGAGGATAGGGTCAAAAGCTGGCTCCACGATGTCTTCCGCGGATATGCAAGTGACAAGTGAGTCAGATTAGGGAACCGAGGATTGAGAGATGACTTTGGCAGGATGGGGATTTCGGCTTGCTCTGCTTCTTCCCAAGAATCTGCAACTTCCTCAGCCACTAAAAGATTATTCATCGCTTCAGAAAGGGCATCCTTCTTGGAACCCGTGATCTGCGTCATGTATTTTGTGATTTCTCCAAGGGTAAAATGTTTGGAGATCATGCCGGTCAGATCGAGGTGCACCAGCTCATCGCTGCCCGTCGCATCCTCAAGGTCATGCTCAGTCAAGAACAGGACCCGTAGAGTCTCCATGGTGATGCCATCTTCCGGGCCATACGCTGCTAGGTAGCTGAGAAGAATATCCTTGAGCTGCACAGGTAGTGCTGCCAGATAATGCTGTTCGTATTCCAACAACCATTCCCAGTTCTTTGCCAGTGTTTTGCAGGTGTAGTGGACCAAGCTGCGTTGTGCCGGCATTCGTTCCGTGAAGCGCGGCCTCATAAGCTTCCATAGCCTGGGGGCCTGGGTCGTGGGGTCCGGGGCATGCCTGCTGCTTTCCAGCCAACTCTGCGGCGCCGAAGGGCCCGGCACGCGTCTGCCGTTCGTCGTTCTGGCAACAAGCCGAGGTCTGGGGACGGCAACTTCGGGCAGGTTGAGGATCTGCCTCACCGCCGGGTGGACTGGTCGCGCGGTGAGAGACTCGGTGAGCTCATTTCGGCGGTCGATGGCGGAGCGCGGAGCTTGCTCGCGGCGCAGCTGGTTCAGACGGTCGTTGACGGACTGCGATGACGATGGACCTGCATTGTTGCCGGGCGGTTCCCGGGACGAGGACAGGGACGGGTGCACGTAGTTGCTGGCGGACTTGTTGTAGCTCGGTTGGTACTTCTTTGGCATGGGGAACGCGGGGCGAGAGGCGCCGGTCGGAAAGGCTGGGGGAGCCAAGCGGTGCTACACTGAGCCTGCTTGACCTAGCTGAAGAAAAGTGGGAGAGAAGAGCAGTTGGATAAATGTTACATGGTGGACGGTGGCGTGGATCGTGGTCATGACTTGTTGGCGGCGCTTCCGCTCGGCAGCCATGACGCCTGCCTGATCTTATGTAATCGGAGACAGGGTCTGCGCCGCAAATGAGCCTCAACATCCTTGACTACACTCCAACACTCAGCTTTCCATACGAACTTCCAACAGAGCCATGTGTCATACTGGCGATTGCTGCCTTGTCGTTGAGTCACCCACGGGCCTTTATCTTCAGGCCGAGCCCCATTCGACCATCTTGTCCTATCAGATCGTCGCATTCCAACCCCGCTATGCATCCGCGATGATTCATTCTGATTGGAAGTTGGACTTCTAAGCTACTTCTGAGCTTATTCATGAAGATGGGCTTACCTTCCGTTCAATTTTGTCCGCTGACCGCCGAGGGAGACCACACTGGAATCGGCTGAGGAAACAATTGCAACTGCACTTTCAGACAGTGGCGTAGCAAGTCTGCTACTCCTTCGTTTTTCCATGTCTTGCTTTCTTCTTCGCTGTGGCTTCGTCGTTTGAACCTATCACTAGCGTTCGCGCCATCGGCCCTACTGGGGTTCCCCGGCATCCAGCGGACGATGCAGCTATGTAGACACTCCGTTAAGAGACCGTAGGGTACCAGGTACGTCGACAGCACTAAGGGGGTCATGAGGGTGAAGGGAAGTGAAGCAGCTCGGCGTGTACTAGTCCCTGGTTTTGAGGCAATTGACGTGCATGGCTTGATATGGCCATGCGTGCATGGTGCATGGCGCTATCACGAACCCTGTGCCACATTCTTCACGCGTCGTGGATCAGTCGAGTAGCACGAGGCCAGACAGCTGTCAGCTCAGCTGCGCCGAGCGCCGGAATGTGGACTAGCCCAGGGCGGCCACCACTTTTGCGCGGACCCATGATCCAGATGTTGGTGTTGGAACACGAACAGATCGAGGATCTTGGCGGTCTGAATCTCGATCGTTGGGCAGCACGCGGACGTGCAGCTCCACTATACGCAGCCTATTTGAGCCCAGATTGTGTTATAGGCAGCATATCATACCACAAACCTGCCGATTGTTGTTGTACAATCGTCCCGATGCGCGCCAGGATTGAGATCGGCTGGCAATTTCGTGCATGCCAGCGGCAGCCGGCCTGAATGATAGAAAGCTGTTCTACACGACCTGGTGAAGAAAGAGGGGAAGCCGCGGCAATGGACATGGCGTAGGATGCTCGGCCGCAATCAAGCAATAAAAAAAGACATCCGCATCCGGAAGGATCCCCGCTAAGGTGGCAAAGAAAGGGGGTCTGGAAGGCGCAGGCCGAGGCGAAACGGCGGCGGCGAGGCAGTCGCATGTAGCTTGCGCTCTAGAACTACAAGGCGAAGATTTAGAGTCGGTGAGGGCTGCGGTGTTGTTGGGCTGCAAAAGTGCGGTGTCCAATGGCCCATTTCCCTTTCGAGACATGCATCGCGGCACTGAGGGTCGGCCGGCCGGCTAGCGCGCCAACCTCAAAACTTCGAAACACAGCTAGCAAACGGCTGCGAGAGCATTAGGGGAAGCCCACGACGCGGCCGGATGGAGAACGCCGGGAGAGGCGCTCGCCGTCTGGGCGGGCGCATGGCAACGGCGGCGGGCAAGCCACTTGCGCGCTGCGCATGTGAAGCATCGCCGACGCAGTATTTCGACAGGGCACGCCTTGCTTCGGAGCGGGTACGACGACGCACCGGGCCTTGTCCAGGCGTGAGGCGGCGGATGCGCTGGCGCGGGTGATTGGATCGAGAGATGAGGAGCATTTCGTTGCCGGATGCCATTTCGCCTGCGCGTTCGCATTATTCCCCGTCAACACCCAGGGCGCGAGTGCCGCCCGCCCGCAGCTCCGTTGCGCGCGCAGCATAACTACCCGTCGCCAGCATCCCTCGCCAGTCTCGCTGCTCATCTCGCGCGCCAGCCACGCGACATGCCGATCCGCTGCTACTAACAGGCCCCCTGCACGAGCCGCCTCTCTGTTGCTTCGCCGCAGCGCGCTGCCCACCGCGACCCCTCGCCCTCTTGGATGCTCTGCGCCGGCCACGACCACGATTCGGAATCGTGGTGGAAGATGCCCTTCCGACTGCGGCTCGAGAGCGCCCGCTCCAAGCTGCTGGGCAGCCGACGGAGTTCCACGGCCTCCGTTACGGCCAGTGAGGCCGAGGCGCGTAGCATCGCGTCTTTGCCGTCGTCGCCGATGCCCCAAGGCCCCCGCACCCGTTCCTCGGGCACGCACAGCGTGCGAACCCCCCCGCCGCTCTCCGCCTTGAGCAAAGAGTCGCTGCCAGAGCCGCTGGAGCCGGAGAAACCGTCTCACTTGCGCGCTGATCAACACCAATCGCGGGACCGGCCGTCTGAAACGATCGCCGACCGGTCCGAGAGCTTAACCTCAAAGGATCTGCAGCAGCAGGCCCAGCAACCACCTGCACCATCGCCGCCGCTGCCCACCCTCGCGCTCGAGGAGCCCTCGCCCGTCCCTGACGCGCCGCCCACCCAACTGGGCCTCACGCTCCCCGGCGCCCTCAGCGCTCCCGACCTCCACGACGAGTCCGACGAGGCTCTGCACCCGCTGCCCACGCCCGAGGCTCTGCAGTCGCCCCGGCAGCAACGCCCGCTCGCCATCCGCCGCCAGTCGCTAGTCCACAACTCGAATGCCCGAGTCATCAAGACCCTGCTCGACTCGCAGCGGACCCGTCCCTCGACCGCCAACAGCCAGGAGGACTACTTCTCGCTCAACGCCGGCATGCTTCACCGCAAGATCTGGGTCAAGCGCCCCGGCGCCTCGGCCACCCTGGTCCAGATCAGGGAAGACGACCTGGTCGACGATGTGCGCGACATGATCCTGAAAAAGTACGCGAATTCGCTGGGCCGCAGCTACGACTCGCCCGACGTCTACCTGCGCATCGTCTCGCGCGATCCCGCCGCCCGCCCTGCCGAGAGGACACTTGGTCCCGAGGAGGAGATGTGTCGCACCTTGGACGAATACTTCCCCGGCGGCCAGACGGTTGATGAGGCTCTGATAATCGATGTGCCTCAGCGGCGCACGCCAAAGCCGTCGCCGCGCGTCCCCCTGCCGCCGCATGTCGCCCACTACTATGGCGAGACCCGCCCGGCCGAAACAGACGCCGACTACTTCCCGCCCATGCCCGCTCTCGGCGCGCCTTCTCCCGCTTCATTGACGTCGCTGTCCCACGATAGTCGCCAATCGCACCCCCACCAAGACGTTCGGTCAATTGCAGTCCTTACCACAGGTCAGGTACCTCCGCTCCCCTCGCCCGGTGCCACGCGCCAAAGATCGCATCGTCCGAGGCCTCACCGGAACCTCACCTCCTCTCCGACCCAGAGCACGCATCCACCTACTTCCACCTCGACCTCGCAGCACCTCTCCCGGCCGAACCGTGGACGCCTCGACTCCGGCGCATCCGACACAAAACATGCCGTCCAGGCAGCTGCGCCACCCCCACCGACGCCCCCCGCGCCTGAAGCCGTGCCTGCTCCAGCAAAGACCTCGACACCGCCTACGCCAAGGGTCCAGTCGCCTGATCCCCGGAAGCCGAAAAAGAAGAAGAATAAGGAGACAAACGCGGACGCGCCGAGCTTGCCTTCCGGTCTACTTGACGGCTCCGTTCCTCCTATCAATGTTCTGATTGTCGAAGACAATATCATCAACTTGAAACTGCTGGAGGCGTTCATGAAACGTCTGAAGGTCCGGTGGCAAACGGCCATGAACGGTAGAGATGCCGTCACAAAGTGGCGCGCAGGAGGATTTCACTTGGTTCTGATGGACATTCAACTTCCCATCATGAGCGGATTGGAGGCAACGAAAGAGATCAGGCGCCTTGAGAGGGTGAATAACATTGGTGTCTTCAGCAACAGCAGCGCCAGTAGCACAGCGCCGGTACTACCAAAAGACAGATCCAGTACCAACGGAGAGCCAAAGGAGAATGACAAGCTCGGCGACGGCATCATCTTCAAGAGCCCTGTCATCATTGTCGCCCTCACTGCCAGTTCCCTCCAGAGTGATAGGCACGAAGCTCTTGCCGCAGGTTGCAACGATTTCTTGACCAAGGTAAGATTGACGATAGTAATGCGGGTTGTTGCACTTTGATCTTGATCGAACGTTTGCTAATTTTTGAAGCCTGTCAACTTTGTTTGGCTGGAGCGTAAGGTGAAAGAATGGGGATGCATGCAAGCTCTCATCGATTACGACGGCTGGCGGAAGTGGAAAACATTTACGAACGAGGTACCTCCCGAGGCGAACAAACTTAAGGCGGGCAAAAAGAAGACCAACCGGGCCTCGATGTCGAAACCTCCAGGGGCTCTTGCTGCGCTTGTTGCTCCCAGCCCTGAACAACAAGCGTTGGCGCAAGCCGTGCAAGCTCCCGCTACAGACGCAGTGGTGGATGGCGCGGTGGAGATTGAGGATCTTCCACCTCCAGTTGACCTGGCCGACGAAAGTTGAGGCAGCTGAAGAGACAACATATGTTTGGGGATGGCCATCATGCACCGAAATCGAACCGGATACTCCTATCGTCACCTGTCGAATACCTACCGGAAAAGATGCTACATTTCCAGAGATCGTTTTATCCAGGCCGAAAGACAGAGCCGAGAGTTATCACGCGTTCAAACAACCTTTCCTAGTTTCACTGTACCAAGAGGCGACGTTTAACCCGACCGACCTTTCTCCAAAAGGCCCAAAATTTTCCTTCTCATTGGAGATTTTTGTAATTTTTTTTTTCATTCCGCCTCCTTCTCCTTATTTATTCGAGGAGTGTTATAAGCATCATGGGGAAAAACACATCGGGCGCGAGGAGTACATCGTCACATTGAGGTTTCCGTATTCTCATGGCAAAGCGCGGCGCTTGGGTTGCCGGTTTCGAGACAGATTTCCTTTTTTCCTTCCCCCTTATACATATCTATCTGTGCTTGCTCGTTCCGGATGGGTCTTGGCTGTTTCGATTGGCCTGGTCTTCAGCTGCACCCACAAATCCTTGTCGAATGACGAGGAGGGCCTAGCGCTTGAGATCTCGCCTTTTCAGAGCAGAAATGACGCAGGATGAGCCGGGCTACGGTTATTCTTACCGCCCCTTTGCGGGGTTATACGTGCGGGATTGTCGTACGGGAATGAGGAAAGTGCAGTTTCATTTGTACGGAAAGTGATAGTCGCAAGGAGGAAAGTGTGGCTTGCCGAGAGTTTTCCTACTTTTGCTCATTATGTTCGTAGAGCCAGCCTGATACCAGAGAGAAGAGCCCACTTCTTCTGTTGTCTAGCTGCGAGACGGTGGTTAATATCATACGTACCGTAATCGGCGAGAGAGATCGTAGAGAATAAATACGTGGATCGGTTCAATTCAAGATTGTTGGGATGTTCATGTGATAAGACGTGTGGATTGAGTTGGACGGAAGGAGGAATGAGTGTGCATTTGCTACTGAGGGGCTGTGCTTCATTGGACAACTCACTAGTATCTCTGGTTCGAGAGGGTCTATTCTTTTGCGGCCTACTGTGGCTGCTTTAACGGAAATAGTGAGATACGTCTACTTAGTAGAGAAGTTCGTCCGCGTTCGGCTAGTGGAGAGAGTGCTTGGCGATCTTAAACGGGGTCGCTTCTATGGCACTATCATGTGGCGTCTCACAGTGATTCCCGATCATTCAACTTTCATCACGTTCCGATCCCAGCAGGTTTACGCGAGTTGAGATTCGGACTCCCTATGGCAACAAATTCTTGAAATTGGCTGGGATGAGAGAAGTCCTTGCCGCGCGTTTCCTGTCAAGTCGCGCGAGCATGCCGAAAATTCGCCGGCTTGACATCGCTAAGCGATACTTTCACCGTCGCGATCGGTGCTCCCCCGCTCCTCGTACACCCTATAGTTCATCTCAACCACCTGCCCAGGTACTGGACCGCGATACTTCGGCTCGTCACATCTTTGCCGCGTCTCGTCACAGCCTCCCAGCATGCGTATCAAGCCACATCCCCATGGGTACTATGCAACACTAAGCAATCGGACCTCGGGCTTAAATTGCTTGACTATGTTACCCTAGACCCTGTCCAACCAGGATATCCAGCGCCTCTGCAATCGGTGTTTTGGCAATAGATCGTTGTGGCGAGCTATGAGAAGAGGTTGAACCATCCACTGTTATCTGGGCCAAGCTTCCCATGGCAGGGTCTGCCAAGACGGTAGTCATCAAGTCTAGGCATCGCACTCATCACATCCCTACGCTGTGCAAGGGACGGGGCTCCGCCTCGCTCACAGCCCCTCCCGCCGCCATGTGACAGGGTGGCTAGCAATCCGGAGGTATTTTCTGGGGGAACGGAAGAATAGGTGTCCGGATCTGCCGCTGGCCGGAGAATTCTAAAGGTTCCAGCTTTCACCGCAAACGTCGGGGCCATTCGCGCTAAGGTCAAGCGAAGCGTCCAGACTTGCCCGTTTGAGGAGAGCTGGAGATGTTGCTAACGCGTTGCAGAAACCCTGCGTTCCCTTCTGGAAAGTCCCTTCGGATGTCCCGAACGCGCTGGTCTGGGCGGGATGCTGCGGCGCGACGAGCTCGACGGCGCTTTGCGCTTCGACAATGCTTCCATTCAGGGATGGGAGATGCTTCCAGACTTGAAGGAAACATGGTAGATTCGCATGGCTGTGCCCTTCCCCATGGGGGAAAATCTGTAAGTGAGCGATGCAAATGGCACACAGTATTGGAGAGACGATACTTAAGCAGACGGGGGCCATGCATCGAGTTCGAATTTTTTCCATCATCAAACTCATTCACTCCTCACTCTCCCTCACTATTGAAGAGGCAATTCTCTTCGATCTTTCCCTTTTTTCGTTGAGCACATGCTCCAGGTAATCCTTGCCTCCTTCTCTGGGCATTGATTCCTCGAGACCCTGCCAACCACTATCCCTCAAAGAGAGACTTCGATACCAAACCGTCCATCATGCATACTAAGCAGACCCTCATGGCGCTCCTCGCCATCGGCGGTATCACCGCCAACTGCGCTCCCTTCCGAAACGGTGCCCAAGATGATCACCATCCTTCCTTTCATATCGACAGCTCCGGCAACCCTTCGCTCCTCGCCGAACGCGGCTACGTTGTGAATGAGCATCGCCTCCACGAGCACGGCTTGGGGGAGGAGAACAGCTACGTCCTTGCCGGGCGCGAGGCCAAGGGCGCCGATGACGCTAAGAAGAGCACGGAAAAGACGGAGGCGGAGAAGAAGGCTGAGAAGGAGAAGGCCGACAAGGAGAAGGCCGAGAAAGAGAAGGCCGAGAAGGAAAAGGCCGAGAAAGAGAAGAAGGAAAAGGAGGCAGCAACCGGCAAAGCGAAGACTACCGGCAAGCTGGTCAGGCGTTCTGGGGGAGGGGGAGGAGACGACAGTGGCCAGGGCGGCGGCGCCAGCAGTAGCCACGGCGGCAGCGGCGGTGGTGATGGTGGCAACGATGGGAACGAAGGTGAAAAGAGCAGCACTCCCGCTGCCAGCAGCGCCGCCGAGGCCGAGAGCAGTGTGCCTGCTAGCAGTGCCCCCGCCAATGTTCCCGCCAGCAGTACTCCCGTCGAGAGTAGTGCTCCAGCCAGCAGTGCTCCAGCCAGCAGCGCCCCAGCGTCCAGTGCCCCCGTCAGCAGCGCCGAGGTCGAGAACAACGCTCCCGCCAGTAGTGCCCCGGCTTCCAGTGCCCCCGCCAGCAGTGCTCTCCCTAGCAGCAACGCCGAGGTCGAGAACAGTGCTCCTGCCAGCAGTGCCCCGGCGTCCAGTGCCCCGGCTTCCAGCGCCCCCGCCAGCAGTGCTCTCCCTAGCAGTAACGCCGAGGTTGCTCCCGCCAGCAGTGCTCCCGCCAGCAGCGCTCCCGCCAGTAGTGCTCCCGTCGGAGCTGATGCCAGCAGCGCACCCGCTCCCGCATCCAATGCAGGTGATGCTAGCAGCGCTCCCGCGTCCAGTGCTGCCGCGTCCAGTGCTGCCGCCAGCAGTGCTCCCGCTCTCGCATCCAATGCAGGTGATGCTAGCAGCGCTCCCGCGTCCAGTGCTGCCGCGTCCAGTGCTGCCGCCAGCAGTGCTCCCGTCGGAGCTGATGCCAGCAGCGCTCCCGCTCCCGCATCCAATGCAGGTGATGCTAGCAGCGCGCCCGCCCCCAGTGCTCCCGCCAGCAGCGCGCCAGCGTCCAGTGGAGGTGATGCCAGTAGCGCTCCCGCTAGCATTGCTCCTGTTAGTAGCGCTCCCGCCAGCAGTGATGTTGCCAGCAGCAACGCAGTCGCGCCTAGCAGCGCTGCAGCGCCCAGCAGCGCCCCTGCCAGCAGTGATGCCGCCAGCAGCAGTGCTCCCGCTTCCAGCAACGCCCCCGTAGCTGTCAACAGTGATGCTGCTAGCAGCGCTCCCGCTTCCAGCAACACTCCCGCAGTCGTCAATAGTGATGCCGCCAGCAGCGCTCCCGCGTCCAGCAATGCTCCCGCGTCCAGCAATGCTCCCGCGTCCAGCAATGCTCCCGCAGCCGTCAGCAGCGATGCCGCCAGCAGTGCTCCCGCGTCAAGCAGTGCGGCCGCTCCTTTAGCTGCCAGCAGCGCCCCTGCCAGCAGTGATGCCGCCAGCAGCGGTGCTCCCGCTTCCAGCAACGCTCCCGCCGTCGGAGATGCTGCGGTCGTTAGCAACAGTGCTCCTCAAGCTCTCCCCAGCAGCAGCGCCCAAGCTTCGGCTAGCAGCGGTGCTGCCGATCTCGCTGGCAGCAGCGCTCAAGCTCCGGCAAGCAGCAGTGCTCCTGCTAGCAGCAGTGTGGATGTCACCGTCAGTAATGGAGGCGATACCAGCAGCGTCCCCACCGCCAGTTCTCCTGCTATCAACAACGCGGATGTCACCGCCAGTGCCCCTGCCAGCAGCAGTGTGGATGTCACCGCCAGCAGCGTTCCCACCGTCAGTGCTTCTTCTAGCAGCAGTGCAGGTGATTTCGCCGCCAACGCCGGCACGTCTAGTGATGCCACGACCAGCAGCGCTGCGCCATTCGTAGCCGTCGAAACCGATGTCACCACCAGCAGTGCGTCCGAAAGCACGGCTAGTAACAGCGCACCGAATGTAGTCTCCGAGAGCAACACCGCACCAGTTTCAGCCCCCGAAAGCACGGCCAGCAGCAGCACACCGATTGCAGCTCTCGAAGATACCGCCAGCACGGCCAGCAGCAGCAGCACACCAATTGCAGCCCTCGAGGATACCGCCAGCACGCCAAGCAGCAGCACGTCCAGCAGCACGCCCGCGCCCGCTGCCGTCGCGCCCAGCAGCAGCTCTCCTGGAAACAACTCTCCCGCCGTCGCCGTCGCCGCGCCTAGCAGCAGCAGCTCTTCCAGCAGCAGCACGCCCGCGCCCGCCATCGTCGCGCCTAGCAGCAGTTCTCCTGGCGGCAACTCTCCCGCCGCCATTGCTCCTAGCAGTAGCTCTCCTGGAAACAACTCTCCCGCCGTCGTCGCGCCCGGCAGCAGCTCTCCTAGTAGCAGCTCTCCCGGCAGGAACTCTCCTGCTATCATCGCGCCTAGCAGTAGCGCTCCTAGTAGCAGCACGCATACTCCCTCGCCCGCTATTTTCGCGCCCAGCAGTAGCTCTCCCAGCAGCAGCAACAAGCCCAATGCCGTCGCGCCTGGCCCCAACAGCGCGCCTAGCAGTAGCATCAAGCCCAATGTCGTTGCGCCTAGCAGCAGCACCCTTTCTACTTTCATCAAAGCCATGTCTAGTAACGCCCCTTTTAGTAGCACTACGCATAGTACTACTTTAAGCAGCGCCGCTCCTAGCATTAAGCCCGCGTTCAGCAGCGCCGCGCCTATCATCGCTTCTTCCAGCACTAAACCAACTTCTAGTACACCTACATCTAGCAGAACCACATTCAGCAGTGCTATTTCCAGCATCAAGCCCGCGCCCAACAACGTCGCGTCTAGCAGTGCCGCTTCTAGCATCAAGCCCGCCTTCAGCAGCGCCGCCCCCAGCAGCGTTAAGCCCGCATCGAGCAGCGCCCCTTCAAGCATCAAGCCCGCGTCCGTCGCTGCCCCCTCAAGTATCAAGCCCGCAGCAAGTAGCGCTCCTTCAAGCATCAAGCCTGCCTCTGTCGCTCCCTCAAGCAACAAGCCCGCATCGAGCAGCGCCCCTTCAAGCATCAAGCCTGCGTCTGTCGCTCCTTCGAGCATCAAGCCGGCGTCGAGTAGCTCTCACTCGAGCAGTGCTCCTTCAAGCATCAAGCCCGCGTCTGTCGCTCCCTCAAGCATCAAGCCTGCGTCCGCCGCTCCTTCGAGTATCAAGCCCGCCTCAAGCAGCGCTACTTCAAACAAGCCCGCGGCCAGCGCTGCCCCTTCGAGCATCAAGCCCGTGTCGAGCAGTGCTCATTCGAGCAGCGCTCCTTCAAGCATCAAGCCCGCATCCGCTGCTCCTTCGAGCATCAAGCCCGCAGCCAGCAGCGCTCCTTCAAGCATTAAACCTGCGTCCGCCGCCGCTTCGAGCAAACCAACGTCCAGCAGCGCCACTTCCATCAAGCCCGCCGCGAGCAGCGTCGCTTCCGTCAAGCCCGCGTCCGTCGCTCCGTCGAGCAGCAAACCCACCTCCAGTAGCGCTTCCATCAAGCCCGCGGCGGCGGCGAGCAGCGTCGCTCCCGCCAAGCCCGCCTCGAGCAGTGCCACTTCCGTCAAGCCCGCGGCCGCGAGCAGCGCCGCTCCTAACAGGCCTACGTCGAGCAGCGCTACTTCCGTCAAGCCCGCGGCGAGCAGCGCTGCTGCTTCCAGCAAAGCCGCTACTGGCAGCACTACACTCAGAACTGTTGCTGCTGCCAGCAACGCTGCTGCTTCCAGCAAGTCTTCTTCCAGCAGCGCCACTGCTAGAGCCACGTCTGCCAACCCCGCTCCTACTAGGTCTACTGTTGCCAGGCGCGACGCGAAGCATGGCAGTGACGATAAGAACAATGGCGCCGATGACAAGAAGAATGGTCCTGATGACAAGAAGAATGGTGCTGATGATAAGAAGTACGGTGCTGATGACAAGAACAATGCCGCCGCTTCAGGCAGCACCGCTGCCAGCACCAAGGCTAACGGAGACGACAAGAACAAGAACAAAGGGGCCAGCAAGGGGAGCACTTCTGGCAACAAGAACACCAGAGATAACAAGAGGATCCATGGCAAGCGCGGTCCTTGCTGGAAGGTCAAATGTTAAGCTGGGGGTTTAGTTTCTGCTTCATTCCTTTCCTTCCTTCGGCGTTCCACGGAGTGATGAGTAATGAATTACATATGGAATTATAGTATTTATAGTATATTTATCGAACTTCATACTTGCTTACCTTCATTGCCGTGTTCCATTGCCACATTCAAACTCTTTTTAACATCTGCAGTGCTTTGATAATGTCCAGACTTTCTTCAGCGTGTGCTTCTTCACAGGACTCACCACCCCCTCTCGTTTCAGCGCACCAGCCTCCCAGCGTAGCAACACCGCCTGAAACAAGTCGCAAGCCCACTTGGCATTACCTACAACTTTCCCCATCCTATTCTTACCCCAACCACCAACCGACGCACCCCATTGGCCAAAAACCTCGCCACCCACAAGCTTTGCTTGGGGGCAAATGATCGTGCGGAGAAATCAAGCTTAGCCGCCAATTCGCCGATTTTCTCAGACGAAAGCTGCACCAGATCTCATCTCCTGAACCGGAACTCGGCACGGCGCGGAAAGAGCAAGGCTGGACCCTGGAGAATAGGATAATCATCGGGCGTGAGTGAGTGAGTGAGCGTGTGTGTGTGTGTGTGTGTCGGGCCTGCGGATCGTCACTTGGCGTGTTCCGGCCGCAACTGCTTATTCGTACTCTGTACCATGGTGTGTGAGGCTGGGCGCGACGATTCCAAATGGTCAGCTACGGAGACAATGCCAAGGTGTTGTCGTAATCTTAATGGAGGATGGAGTGCCTAGTTTAGCGCCAGACGGTACATGCAAGTGTAATCACATCTCACCAGCGCATAGCAAGTCGTCGTCATGCGCGCGGGAAAGGGGAGAAGTTCAGTAGGTAGAGAGGGAGTCAGTTGTGCTCTTCAAGGCTTTTTTGAGATTTCAGTGCTGTCATAATGCCGACTGGTGATTTTTGACCGTCATTTCTTCTAGCGGTACTTTGGTATCTGAACGTAAAGAAGTGAAAAAAGAGGGGAAGAAGGAGAATGTAGCTCATGCGACTGAAGACCAGCGCAACACCAAGTGAGCCGTTACATGAAGTTTTCCTCCCTAGCCAGCCCATCATCATCCCGCCTGACAACCCTTCCCCCTCTAAATGGCTTTTTGGAAGCTCAGGGTATCATTTCCATAATTTGAAAACTAATCATACACATGTTCAGACGTTAAGGAAAGTTCATTTCGTTGACCAAAGCAAAATCTCTAACTTCTACTCGCTTTTTGAATCCCTTGAAAAAGCAGAACGAGAAGAAGGAGCGACAGATGTTGCTTTGCAGGTGTTTGTGCCATTTGCAAAATTAGAGACAGTGGAAAGGAGAAGGTGGCGTCCACCGCGAACCGGCGTAGGAAAATTGGCTGGCGGTTCGACGGCTTCCGCCAACATGTACCGTGAGAATGCACTGCATCCCTGGTTCATATTTCCGAGTCTCTATAGCAGGCTCATGAGGGAAAAGGAGAGGTTTTGGTTTGCGTTTTGCCCAGTTCCCCGGTCTTAAGCGAAGGCACCGACGATGGACATACCGGCAGCTGAACCGAAGTCAGTATTCATTGTCGCTGGGTAAGGGGAGGGTGATACTTACCGCCCATAAGAACGAAAATGAACGCCCAGGTCTTGTCCTTCTTGCTCATCAACGCCTGGGCCTCCTCCGACAGGAAGTCCTCGGCCAGCAAGTCGACGAGCGCCGCATAGATCAGCAGACCCGAACTGATGGCGTTGAACATGCCAACCATGATGAGGCCAAACGCGCTGTTGATATCGAACGAGTTCCTGGCAAGCAGACCGATAGCCTGGCCGAAGGGGGCAGTGGTGCCGAACGCGACGACGAGCAACCACGGCTTGTACGAGCCCTTGGGATACGGCACGGCGGCGATACGGCTACCCAGACCGAGACCCTCGAACGTCTGGTGGAACATGATGGCGATGAGCAGGACGATGAAGCCGTCAACGGTGGCCGAGACGGTGATACCGACGAAGACCGAGTGGAAGAGGATACCGCCCTCGAGGATGGTGATGTTGAGCGACATGCGCTTGAGGACCATGGGGTCGACGGCGCCCTGGCCACCCTCCTCGATGTCATGGTCATCGGCGTCGAAGAACGATACCTCCTTGTCTTGGGCGGTGGCCTGCTTGTTGTCGTAGCTGGGCAGGACCGAGGCCATGTTGCGGTCGATCAGGTTCAGCATCTCG
Source organism: Lasiodiplodia citricola (assembly GCA_023089105.1). Taxonomy (NCBI): domain Eukaryota; kingdom Fungi; phylum Ascomycota; class Dothideomycetes; order Botryosphaeriales; family Botryosphaeriaceae; genus Lasiodiplodia; species Lasiodiplodia citricola. The sequence goes on along the minus strand of JAJNLL010000090.1, from coordinate 41,382 downwards.
TCGCGCTGGCGGATGTATTGAGAGTAGAAGGCGATGAACCAGGCCGGCATCTCCGAGGCATTCTGGTTGCCCATCGAGGGCATGGTGAGCTCCTCCCTGATTCGGGTGTCAGCATAATCCCGAGGGGGAGGGGATGGTAATCTTACTCTCTCTCACGGGCATACGCCTGCTTGGCCTCGTTCCAGGTGTAAGACTTCTCGAAACTCTCCTCCGAGTCGCTGCGGCTGATCGGGCCCATGGGCTCCCGCATCGGCCGTGCGGGCGGGGCAACAGTCTTGACGGGGCCGTGAGCGTGGGCGTGGCCGTGAGCCTGTCCGCCGGAGAATTCGGCACCGGTGGGGCCGCCGTGGCTGTGGCCACCCATCTTAGAGTTGAGCCACATCTCAAGCACGAACAGGCAGAAGAGCGAGCCCATCATGATCACACCAGGCAGAGCAGGGTAGTCATCGGTGAAGAGCGGGGGGAGGCATGGGTCATTAAGCGAAGCGAAAGCAGTAGGGAGCAACTGATTTCACGGTAGAAGGTTAGCCTTCTGTCACTCCACATCGCAGTCACGCCAAGATCAAAAGTTCAACAGGGCAGAGAGGCAGAGTAACGAGACCGGACGTACATGAACGAAGGCAGTGGCAATCAGGACACCAGTACCGAAGTGCTTGCAAAAGAAGAAGGCCTTGGGAGGGATCTTCAGCTTAGGGAACTTCTTGGCCACTACTGGGAAGCCGGCTCCTGTTTTGCATTAGACTGATCCAAGCTGGGTTTCAGTATAGCGAGTGGGTCTCGTACCGCTAATACTGGCAATAACGACAAGGACTTGGAGACGTTAGCGGACCCCGCATTTGAGCAGATCGGGGGTACTCACAAAGAGCGACGACGTGAATGGCGAGATCGTATTCCTCGCCAGAACCGGGCTCGCTGCCGCACTGCGGGCGTTGATCGGCGTCAGACATGGTGAAGGAGTGAAATTAGGGCTCCAGGCCGCGGTGATAGTAAGAAAAAAGATAAATCGGGCAGCGCCAGCTGCTGGTATACAACGATGAGGGGGGAGAAGGGAAAGGATCAAAAGGGACAGACTCAAGCTGTCATTAGCCGAAAGGAAGGGAATAAAAAGGCGTGAAAGAAAGCGATGATGCAAGTCAACTCAGCCGGGAGTGATGCATCCGAATGGAAGCGTTGGATCCGAGCGATGCGTTTGCTTTATGAAGCAGACCAAAACCTCGACGTTAGTCTATATTTCTAAACGACTATCAGCGATGGTGGTGATTACCAAGGATTCTCGTGACAGAGGGCGTGTGTGGAGTGCAGCAGGTGGGCGGCGGGGCCACATCGTGAACATGGGCGATGGTGGCGCCGCGTCAATTCGCGTATAGGAATAGGCGGGCCTAGCAGTTAGTCAAGCTTCTGTTTTGGGGCGGGGTTAACGGTTTTCGACATGCAACGCAGCAGACTGGGCCGATCGGTATCGACCAGGCTCGGTTGGTGTGCGGGCCTAGCACATCTTGAGACGGGGCCCCAGCGCGGCTATGCAGATCGTGGACAGAGGGATCCCTTCTTGGCTGTCACTGTTCCAACAACAGCATCTGCATGGAAGCATGGCAATGGCCGCCTGGCGACGCTAGCGCGGGCGGAGAGGACGCGTCCCGAGCGGATGCTTGAAGCTTGGCGACCATGGCCTGAGGCTTGACGAGCAACACCCAGCCACTCAAGAGGCGCGCTGTGGCGGCTCACCTCCTTTTGCCAAGGCCGCCGCGGCCGTCAGCGCTCTGGTAATGCAAATTCGCAAAGTGTGAATGGTGCGGGGTTCCCTGCGGCGAAGAGGATCGTCGTGATGTGAGACGGCGCCAAGGCGGCCCCAGGTGCTTCTCCTGCAACACCTGTGGGTCGTCGACGCGTTGATGAACAGCACCATCTGCCGCCGACCCAGTCTTGGGTGAGCTTGTACATGTTGCAAAAACGTTAGTCTGGAGAAGATGCACCCTCCTGGATGCGCAATCTGTCACACTGAAAATACTTTGCGCTGCCGAGACCCGCTCCCAAGCACGCAACTCCATGGCGGAGCTGTTTAATGTCTATCGCAAGGCGCAATTGGAGCCGGATTGAAGTCAGCCTCGCGGTACAGACTGCTGTATGGGTCGCATGAATATCACCAAGTATCAACGCCGAGCAATTGTCAAACCTCTTCGTTGCATCTTAAATGGATCTACATCTTGATAACGTACTTGCCGGTGACCTGGTTCAACGAAATCGTCAGCTCGAGCCGAGATAGGAGATCTGGGAGCCAAGCTGTCACCCACCTGCCCGGACGCACTCTTCTTGGCTATCTCAGTGAGATCCTCTAGCTTGGCCGTCTGCACCGTGGGCGTGACCTGTTTGCGGTCCACAAATTCCAACGCCTCGAGCACGTCACCTCGCGTGCCAACAGCGGAGCCAATAATGCGATAACCGTGGTCAATAAAGCTGAGCGGGTGGAAGTTCATAGTCTGCGAGGGAGGAGGGATGCCAATGCAAACTAGAGTGCCGAACGGTGCCAACATGCCGAGCGACGATTGATATGCCGCAGCACTGCCCGCCGTCACAAGAACTGCCGATGCTCCACGACCTCTCGTTGCCTCCTTCACAGCCGCTGCCGCGTCAGACACCTTGGTAACGTCGACATACGCCTCCGCGCCCAGCTTCAAGCAATACTCCCTCTTTTGGTCGCCAGCGTCGACCGCAACGATATGAAACCCCATGGCCCTCGCGTACTGGATTCCGAGCGCACCTACGCCGCCACCGGCTCCAGAGATGGCGATAAAGGTACCTGGAGTAGCGCCGCATATCTTGAGAGACTTGTAAATGGTCAGGCCGCCGCACAGGATGGGGGCTATCTGTTCATCAGAGAGCTTCTCAGGCAGCTTCATCAGGTAGCGAAAGGGCACGATGGTATACTCTGCAAAGGTTCCGTCGACCTTGCGTCCGGACTGCACGGTGGCGTAGCAGCGCGTCTCGCCGTTCTCGTGCAGGCACATGGCGCACTCGCCGCATACGTCGCGCAGCCAAGCCACGCCCACGCGCTGGCCGAGACGGACTTGGCTCTCGGACAGGGACGAGCCCAGCTTGACGACGCGGCCAATGCCTTCGTGTCCCAGGATAGAGCGCACAGGACCGAGCTCGCCGGAGGCTAGGGCGAAGTCGGTGCCGCACACGCCCGAGGCAGTCAGGCGGACCAGCACGTCGTTGGGGCCGGGTGCCGGGAGTGGCAGCTCTTGGACCGCGAACTGAGGCTCGTGACCCTGCTTCTGTAGCAAGACAAATGTGGTTAGTTGGGCGGCGGAGGAGTGTTCTCCTGGCGCTCACGGATAGCATACCACGACAACCGCAGCGCGGTGAGTAGCAGGGAGACCGTTCTGAACGACAGTCATGTTGCAGTTGAGGTGGATTTAGTGATTGTTTACAGTCGGAGCAAGAGATGCTTTGGGGTTGGTGGCGTCGCTGCGCTCGTGGTTGGAAACGAAACTGGAACACGACAAGACGCGGGGTGTTCAGTCACGACTGCGAGGCCAGGACGGTGATTATTTGTCTTCAGAGGGGTTGAAGAGGCTCATGCGTAGGATTCGGCAATTGTCGATAGCCGTGGCACCCGAGGTGATGGGTGTTGGTCGTTAGGGCCCGCGTTGTGGCCTTAAGAGAAAGCGAGTCAGGGCGCGCGGAGACATGACCGATGGCGGACAATGGGCCTCGGCGAAGCTATCATGACTTTGTGGGGATATTCTGGGGCACGTTGTAGTTGCCGGACGCGTGAGCCGGTGGCACTTACAGCGAAGAGCGGCGCGTCAAGAGTCGCGCGTCAAGAGTCAGTCGCAACCTGGGCAGGAGCAGCCAACGACGCGCCTTCTGTGACAGGAGAGCAGCGTGCCTGCCGACCGTGCTCCACGTCCCCACCCGGCCCGCTCACTGCCGCCTTGGCGTTTGGCCTTGATGCCTGATTTCCGTTGTGTCTTCCCCACAAACACCACGTCGCTTTTCTTTTGCAACGCGCTCCCAACTCATAACGTCTTCCATCTGAACGCTCTCACCCTGCCGCTTGAACTCCTCTCGCCTCCATCGAGCGGTGGCTCTCCTCGCCGTCGACATCGGATACACCGCCTACCAAGAGTAAGACTTTCAACTGACCGGCTCAGTCGGGCGAGGTGGTGCTACATGCATCTTTATGCCTCTTGCTATATGGGGACTTTTTGACCTGGACATGACGCGCAACATCTCCTTACAGCTTGTGAGGCTGGGCTTGCCTCCACTTCATCAGCGCCGCCGTGTGCCAAATCTTTCGCTGCATGCAATGATGCTTCGCAGCAAACTGCAAGTCATTTTCGGTGTAGCACTCGCAGGCTACCTGCAGGCTTAACCGTCTACCGCCAGCCCCTTGTTACGACTGTGGCAGATCAACAGAGGAGTTGGATTTGGTGCTCACGGCAGGTCGCATTTCAATACTCTGAAAAGTTTTTGAAGAGGAGGGAGGTTGCACACTTCGATGATCACTCTGCACAGTGTCACGCGATCGCAGTCTGGCTGATGGAACCTGATCTGAAGCGACAGATCGCTACTGGATGGCTTTTACTTTTTCTACAGGACACTTCTTCACTGAGGTGTGAACAATCCCCCAACTAGTTCGGATATCACCGATGCGCGCGTCTACATGTCCGCGCCACTCGAATTTCTTTGCCGCTGTCAGTGCGCGACCTTGCATCTAGAGATACGAATCCTGCCAGTGTAAGCAGCATGTCTGACTGACAGGAGGTGCGCTCAGGGCTCAACCATGTCGACCTCCCTGCCTCCTCCCGGCTTCCTGGAACCGCTCGCTCCCTGTCGCCCCTTCAGCCGCGAGAAACCCCTTTCAACCGACCCTTTGTGACAGAATGCTGCCATGCGGCGGGTACAGCCTTCTTTCCTGCGGGCCTTTGATTGGCTGACCTTGCTTTTTTCGTACTACCACGTCTTGTCCTGCAGCGCGAACCCAAATTTACTTTCGGAACATTACCAAGCACCACACGCCAAGTCCTACCTCTAACGCCATCCCCGAGGGCTGTCAGCACCAAAGCAATTACTTGATCTGCTCAAGATCATGGCTTGCCTGCTTAACGCCACGCATCACGCCCAATTCGGCTTGGCCCGCCGCCCACAACTTCCTGCGAAGCGCAATTCTCCGCCAGCCTCTACCGCTGCGCTGTGATGTGACCACTCACTATATCCCCCCAGCACTGCAGGATGCATCATCCATGGGTGCGCGGCTATGAGTTCATTTGACGACGCCAAGGCCCGCTTTTGCTGGGCCGTGATCGGGGGGCGTGCCTCCTGCCGCGGTCTGTACAACCCTGGATAACCGTTGGATACCGTCCAAAGCACTTCCGACTCGTGGCTCTGGGCGGCTTGTGCAACCGCACACAACAGCTTCAATCACATGATTTCGAAGAAGATGACAGGCATATCTCCCAGGACATCGGAAGCGTAGTTTGCCTTCCACCAGCACTTTTCAAGCTGCTGGACCGGGCCTTGACGAAGCCTTGACCAAACCTTGCCAGAATCTGCAGTCTTTCGTGAAGAGCTTTTCGTGAAGAGCCTTCATTTCTTGGAATCGTAGTTCACATCAGAACCTGATGATTCTACCCACACCACCTTGGAAGTACTTTGCCGCTTGCCAGTCTTTCCTCCACCTCTATCAACCCCGGTTGCAGGCTGCCGTTTGCCTACTTCTGCTTGCGCCCGAGTCTGGTAGCGCTCCCTGTCAACTCCAAGCTGTCAGATACGTCTTCCATTAATGCTTCGTACCGCTTCATGTTCCACACACCATATCGCCCTTGAATGCTGAGCCCATTCAGCATGCATGAGTTGCGGTTGGCTCGGCCGCGGTATGCGCAGCAAAACAGTGCAGGTTCTGATTCCTCTATATAACCCCCCGGCGGAGGAGTACTCCCAACTCCCTTTTCCTTCTTTTTCCCAGAGAACTGAACGACGCAACAATCGGGGCTGTCCGAAGACCACAATTATTTGTGCTGATATTATTGCAACTTATTTCGTTTGCACCATGCAGCCAGCCTATCCAGGCTATAGTGGAGCGCCGTTTTCGCGTGTCCGCGCAGCAGTAGCGGTAAGATTGCCTGTACCTAGCCTTTTCAGACCCAATCGCCGTTCAGGATTCTCGGAAACACCTCCGTTTGACATTATTCTTCGAGCAGTGCACGCACTGTAGAAAACGGAAAATCCGATGCCAGAACATTGATGCTTCCGGCAGATGCCAGCAATGCCGAACTTACGGCACCGAATGCTTGTTCAAACGGGTGGGTCTGACCAGTAGTCTTGCTATCCTTTTCTTTTCCTTTCCGGCCAGTTTCTCATCGCTCAACAGATGGGGACCATAGACCAACTGCCAGACTCGTACACATGGGTGCGACAGCAGCAAGCTCAACAAAACTCATCCGACCCATGCGATGAAGCTTGGGTCCCGCTTGACGGACAGGGCCAGCCCTGGTCTCCGCATGAGGCTGCTTACGGTGGAGCAGAGAGCGGCGGCTACCCAGCACCCACGGCTACCCATGGCCTCCCCTTTCAGGCGCCGCGCGCTGCCCAGCAGCAGCCCTATCACACCACCCAGGGTTTCTCCGCCCACTGCTCCGCGCCCACTCTGCTTCCGGCTCTCCAGATGGGGGCAAACAGAGTGCCTGTCAACTCCTCCCCCGGCTGGCATCACCAAGCCCCACCCATGCTGGCCGAGACGCCACAGCCGAGGCACTTCACAGATGCGCCCGGCATGTACCGAGACATTGGCACTCAGAACTCTCAGCCGCCCGCGCAGTACACCGCTTATGAAACCCGGAAGACGTAAGTGCTTTTTACCGATCGCTGACGCTGTGGCTGACTCCGGCGGCAGATACCATGCGTGACTGTCTCAACTGGCTCGCATTATTTACGGTCCAAAGTCTTGCAGACAGGCGTTGATCGTGTCGAGCCCATTCAAGAGCCATTGAGGGGAATGTGGACTCTGGTCTATCCCCAAAAGTGATTCATCTCCTTTCGCCAACCACATTTGTATGACTAGCGTGGATACTGGCGGCCTGTCAGAAGACTGGGCTTGCCAAACCTGTTGATGTTTCTATATAGTCTTACTGTACCCACCTACATCAGTATCGGAACAGTCCTATTGGCTTTACTGGAGTCAAGTATAATTAATGGATATATTATCACAGTATTGCATCTTTGTGACAGACGTATACTCATGCAGCATATCACGCAACTGTTTCATTCTCACATCTTTGCGAACAGCCATTGGACGCCAGGCTCAACATCCTTGTTGTCACGTTCAGCCAAGCCACGAAATCTCTCACCTTGGGCACCAATGTTTTCAAGACGGAGCTTGAACCGCCAATCACATGCCGTGTGTCAATGGGAGACTAATGAGCTTTATACACACTTCCAGCCTTTAGCATGTTCTTAAGGGCCCAGAAGCCCACCACTGCTTCCGTATCTCACCGGTCGATCTAAAACACCTCCGTGACCTTTTAGTGATCATGGTTCCCCGTTATTACCATCTCCACTCTCGCCAGCTCCTCGCAACTGGTGCACGTGTCACTGCACTACAAAGCTTTTGTCACACAGCTCGAATCTCCTCATTCGCCACTTGGCCATAATGATACCCCTCAAGGACTGCGCTCATTCCCTCGTTTCCAAAACATCTCTTCCAGTCCCTTCTTTGCACATTCTTCATCTCTTCTGTGAGAACTTGTGTCTAAATGTAAATTCGACGCTTGAAAAGTCAACCCCAGCCAAGCCACGAGATACAGATATCAGAAAGAACAGGCGCAGCTGCCGTACTACTCGACCTTCTGGATGAGATTTTCTGGCGTGCAGAGATCTGACGGTAAGCTGCCTAGTTTCAGGGTCTCTTCGATGATCTGGCGGATCTTTTTCTTTTTCTGCTACAGTGAGCAGATGTCCTTAAGCGAGGTTACCTGCAGGGAACATGGGTCACATGTAAGTTGTCTCGGGCATGCAAATGCAGCGAAGCGAGAATTCGTGACGCGCTATCTCCGATATGGCGTACATCGCGTCAGGGGTATCACATTTTCGAGATCTACAACCGAGAAGTTTTCTTTTTCTTGTACCAAGAGCCTGGTTCTTCAGTATTTACGCGACGTAGTATTTAATCTGTATCGGGGCCCCGCTCATCCACCCGCCAGTTGTTCCACGATCCGCTTTACGCGAAACCAGGAGGTGGGTCTCCCTATGTCTCGTTCGGCTGAAAGATGAGCATGGGTGGGGCTTGGTGATGGCTGGGATGCTGCGCGTATCCACTCCGGGTGCTTCCGCATCATCTCTGACAGTTTCTGTACGGCTTATGGCGGCTACCGCCGAATAGAGGGGCCAAGAGTGTGTTACCCACGCCCCAATATTCCCATTTTTGGCGAGTCTTCTGGATCTTTAGGTCATAATATTTCTCACACAAATTTCATAGGCCGCAGATCCATTGTATGAATCCTATGCAGACACACCCGCCGCAGGGCACATACCATGTAGGAGAGCCAATAGTACTGCACCATCCAACAACCGCCACAGCCCACTCGTCAAGCTTAATGCCTCCCCTGAATTACTTTCTCTTAAACATCAACATTCAGATGCAAAATCCACCGCTACGTTCTGTGAATTTGTGCTGGTACTATTCACTCAATGGTTGACACCTAATGGTAGTTCTGCACCCGTTTCCAAAGCTTCCTTTGCAACCTCTGCCGGTGGAACTTTCTTCTGCCGGCTGGCAACGTTCGGATCGTCTTGCTGATAGGCTTCAAACATCCACCTCTCATCGAACGGCTCCGCTCCATCAACAAATCTCAAATCCGTCGAGAGTCGAATGATGCCCTCCGTGCTCTCGTTCTTACAACTAGTTATGAAGTCAATACCAAAACCCATACATACCACAGGGGGCACAGCTCAAAAAGAAAAAAAAAGCAGCATACCTCGCATGAACCATAAACGGGTCATGAAACACGACATCGCCCGCCTCATACCGCGGCGCCACCAGCCACCTCCTCCCCCAATGCTTCCCGAATGCCGCCGCATCCCTGTCCAGAAACCCACCCGCATTCATGTTCCTGTTGAACGCCGACACGCGCTCCTCGTCCGACAAGTCCTTGTTTCTCTCCGCAAAATCCGCCTCGAACCGCTTCCCAACCTCCACGGATTTCTCCAGATACATCAGCCCGCCGCCCTCGACCGCACAATCCCCCAGCGGCACCCACCCCGTCACCGACGTCGCGGGCCCCGCACGCAGGAAGATCTGGTCGTAGTGCACCGGCGTCGTCTCGCCGCCGGGCACGTTGCAGCGCAGCAGGCTGCGGTTCAGCAGCAACGGGTCCTTGAACCGCCGCAGCCGCCCCGCGAAGCCCGTCAGCGTGCTGCCGACGCGCTGCTTGAAGTCCTGGTAGAAATCCGCGACGTGCGCCTGGACGACCTTGTCGACGAAGACGCCGTCGTCGGAGAGGCCGTTGAAGACGCGCAGCGCGCCGGGGAGGAGGTACTGGCGCCAGTCGGCGCCGGAGAAGATGCCGTCGCGCGGGTGCGTGGCGGGGGCCAGGATGCCCGTGTCGGAGTCGGCGGCGGACATGAAGGCGAAGTATTGCTCGCGCATGTGGAGGACGGCGGCGCGGTCGAGGAGGCCTTTCATCTGAGGAGGGGAGGTGATTTGCGTCAGTGTTTGGGCTGGATGATGGGGGCTGGGGTTTTGTGGCGCTCCAAAACTCACCCATAAGTAGCCGTCTTCTTCGTAGCGCTTCCGGAGCTCTTCGATGGGGAGGTCTGTGGTCGATGGTCGGAGGAAACCGATTTCGGGAAGAGGGCCGCCGTTGTTGGCTTTCAAGGTGATGCTGTCTATGCCTTCTGGGCCGGTCTTGTCGACCGAGAAGGGAGTGCGGTAAGCGGTGGCAGCAGCCATTTTTGTCGAAGTCTTGTTGTGGGAACAAAAACAAACAGCTGGTCTTGCACAATGAGTAACTTGCTAATACACATTCCTTTGGTTTTGGGAATTAAATGCCAAGTGCTTATAGGACGTTTCCGGTCGGCTATCCATAAGGCGATCTGCCCCGCGTATATTTCCCCGCGCAGCAGGTTGCCGATCACCGGGGAAAACAGGCATGGATTGAGAACCGGACGGAAACCATCCACAAACGTTCCGGACCCACAGCCAGGTGAGATCGAGAGCACTGAAGCCCCACAATATGTATACAGCATGAATCATGGTCACCAGCAATTGAGTTGTCCCCACTAAACTTTGCTCAAGCCTTCCGCCATGGCGCATGCTATCTTGTTTCACCAGCTCTTTGCTTATCTGGCACTAAGCAGCCTCTTCCACCTTGGCGTGGCTCTTTTCGAGGACGATGAGCCTATAGTGCGCCTGGATTGTTCGCCAGGGGTTGCTTGCATCACCCGCCATGGTGCAGTGTTGCCTCAGCCATTCAACCGCACCAACGGCGGCGCCGCCTCAACCTACGGAGACACCAACGCAACCGACATCCCAGGCTTTGCCCGAGAGTTGCAGGATCTGTGGATGGTTGTGAGTACTTCTCTTTGGTCGTGTAGACACCTTCCAAGAAGTGTTTGAGTTCCGATGCTAACGCAGATCTTTATTTGTAGGGTCTGGGGGCCGTGGCCAGAGTTCGGCTAAGGGGTGCTGGAAAGCCGATCACTAAGAATCGAGAGAGTGAAAGTAAATGTTACCGGTCCGGCACTTTTCATGGTAAATGCGGTGATAAGATATTGTTGAACAGTATTGATTGAGAAATTGAATACTGCTGCTACTTTCGAATGAGTGGTCACGTGCTCTGAATAATACACGTTGATATGAGCAAGTGGTGTGATATGCAAGGGGGTAATTGGGTAGTTGGTATTCCTGAGTGAATAAACGCATTGGGTAGATACTTGGTGTTGAAAAGAGTATTAAAGACGGCTAAACAACACAGACATATCCTTCTATAAGATCTCCTAGACACTAGTCAACTTGGTCACGGTTGCTCACGCATGTGCTGGACTAGCAAAAGTACAACGGCATTCTGGTTGACCAGTTCTGCGCGGCCTTCTTATATGCTTATAGTATGCGTGGCCTCTACAATTCCCACGCGCTACTTTTTGGAAGAGTCAAGATAACAGATGGGAATTGCAGTGCAAAATTAGGCGAGGCAGTAATTTGTTGTTGCTGCAGAGCGTATCATGTGATGTAGTCGGCAGGTGCAAATGCGGGCACGAATGACAAGATGTTCCCAACTTGCTTACTCAGTAGGCGCAAACATCCCATAGATCCCGGTCGCGTAAGGCAGCAGCGATGTTGTAGCCTCGACCTTATGACCCTTTGCTGCCTCCCCAACGCTCGAGCTCTCCGCATCTGCAACCGAAGACTCGAAACTGTGTACGAATCCTTCTAGGTTAGAATCCCGTCTGGTCTTTGGTCATATCCATGCCTATGATAAATGCTGACACCATGTCTTTCGTAGTTCTGCGTTGGACTCCAGCGAAACTGAACCTGCTCTGCCGCATTTTCACAAATCCAAGTCAGTGCGGGGTCAACCATACAGCATGGCAAAGAAAGGCGACCGGGCCGACTGCAGGTTATGCCGCGAAATAATGCAAGACAGAGAACGGGAAGTATCATGGGACAGTCAAATGTCTTGTAATGAGGTGCTTCATTGGCGTCGGCGGTCAAAAGGGAACGAACATCTCTGCGCTTTTTGCTCTCACTTGCGCCTTGGAGACCTCTATACCATGATGAATCCTGAATACCGACGGGCCCGCTCATTTTCGGTCTACCTGGACGACGTCACAACATTAAGGCAGAGGCAGCAGTGCATGTTTTGTCAACTTATTGCCAAGATAATCGGTCGCCACAGAGAATTTCCAGGCAGAGAAATTCTTACTCGAGTAAAATTGTGTCTCGATTTCAAAGTACCAAAAGTGGAGATCCGAGACCACAATAAAAACTATGTATGTTCACTTAAGGTGGACCGCAACCACAATTCATCACCATCTCCAAACGGGCAACCAGCTCTGCGATCACAACCTATAGTATGGAGCGAAATCAACACCTGGCTCAGAATATGGGAAGACCCAGAAGTCTTGAAAGAGCAACCTCCCGGGTTCCGGGTAATCGATGTCGAGAAACGCTGTGTGGTTCCTGCGCCTCCCCTCTGTGAGTACGTCACTTTGAGCTACGTCTGGGGTGATGCACCCGGGCAATTCCAGGCAACAAGCTCCAACATCGGCCTTCTCGAGCTTCATGGTAGCCTATCCAAGCCAGAAGTTCCTACAACGATCAAGGATGCCATGTACGTCTGTTCTCAGCTCAAAAAAAGGTACCTTTGGGTAGATCGGTTTTGCATCGTTCAGGACCATCCACCATCTCGAGACGTACAGATCGATGCGATGGGCTCAATATACAGCCATAGCTTTGTCACGATCGTAGCTATGGAAGGGCACGATGCAGATTTCGGGCTGTGCGGCGTGTCCAAGGATCGAATGTACGATCTCAACCTTGGGAGGATACAATATACAGAAAGAAGCGGGTCCTCGCGTTTGGAAAGGCCCAGATGGAAGTGGATGTCACGAGGCTGGACGCTGCAAGAGTCCATTCTCTCCAAGCGCCTCCTCATCTTCACAGAAAAATCACTGTATGTCAAAGACTACCGCGAACCACGATTTCGGTACGACTTGTCCAATGATTTTCCGCTTGAAGAGTACGTAGACGTAACTCCACTCTACTCTGGGGATTCGTTGCACTGGTATAGTAGAAACGTCAAAGATTATACCAAGCGAGCCCTAGGAAACCCACAGGATATCTTACGAGCTTTCACCGGAATCATGAATCATTCTTTTGGGCGGAGACACTTGTTCGGGCTACCCTTCGCGCACTTTGTAGAGGCGCTACTCTGGTATCCCACAGGCTACGCAAATTTACGCAAATCGAAAGGCGAAAGCACATTTCCTACATGGTCGTGGACTTCTAACACATCGCCCGTCGAGTACCAGAACTGCCTCCTCACTGTAGCTTCATGTGCTGCTACAGTCAGCGCTGCAGCAAGTGGACAGTGGGAGTGGTCTGTAATTTCGATTGCGGGACTCCCTACGATGAACTTCTCAAATTTGAAAAGTGGCTATCATTCTACGGCCCTAAAATCGGCTCGAGAAATGGCTCTGATTGATGATGAGGAGCTGGTCTTTGATTGGGAGAAGAACTATTTTGACCGTACCGTCGGCTCGACGGAAGAAAAACTTCTGAAAAAATTTTCCTTTGACAAAGAATGTGATAGTCAACCTTCTTGGGATCGCATCGCGATACACACGCAGAAAGTGAGGCTCAAGCTCGATCCGCGGGTACATCAAGTCTCTCCCAACAGAATCATGATTATCCTCCGCAATTCAAAATGTCCGGTCGGATTTCTCTTTTTCGACAACACAGAGAGTGAGGAAAGTATACTGCCAAGATTACAAGACGGAGAAGAGATCTTCACGGATAGTCTTGCTCTCGGTATCAATTTTTTCTCGATGGAAAGATCCGGCAAATTGCACAATACGGGCGCAGTGTATAATGGTTATTCCGGGCTAGACGATATCCGACGCGAAATGATCCAGGGCAATAGCGAGGCTATCAACTTTCTGCCCCCAGAGCTTGTTTCGTTGTGTGCAAAACATAACGATATCTTCACCTTGCACGTCATGGCTGTGGAAAAATCAAACAATGGTATGTTTCGCCGCATCGGTTTGGGTCAGATTTTCCTGAAAAAGTGGAGAAAGCTCGATCCGGAGGTTGGGACATTCATGATCGAGTAAACAGGGCCAAAGGCAAACGTCGTGTCACCGTGTCAGGCTGGGAATGATTTACTCGCCATGCTCGTGTGAATTCCTGGGCCGGCCACAGCGCGCAGTACACAAGTGCTACGGTTTTGAAGTTTTCAATACTGGTTGGTGTTGTCTGGTATTTTTAGACCCCTGCAGCTTTCTCTTTATCTCTCAATCTCATTGACATGTAGGCCTTTGCTCTTGGAAGCGAACATGAGCTGTTATTAAGTCATAATATACCCTTTGCCCTGGGACCGTTACAGGAGATATTACATTTACAGTACTCTGGAGAAAATATTTCGAAGTCCTAATTGATTTCTTCAGTAGAATTCCAAAGCGAGGCTCCTGTTATGCTCTTGAAGCAATAATCTGGACATAAGCATTCATATCCCGGGCGATAGTTTGACTAAAAGAGTAAGTCAAGAGGCTTTCCTTGCAAAATTATTGCGGGGATCATAACCCATGTGATACCTCCCGTTTCTGAGTCTGTATTCACACATCCGAAACCCGCGTTCTGCCTAAGGCATCTATGACGTAATGACGACCACGAGGTCCCGTCACGCGGGAACTTTAAACGGGACAAGCTATAGCTAAATTCTAGTGTAACCCCTTTCCTGAAGGATTCCTGTAGGACAATGTTTCCTCCGTCTGCTGAAGATCCCAACGGAACAAATGCAGCTGCTTGTGAAGACCTGTCTCCTCTTGGGTGTGCTTTCCACGCCGCGTAACTCGGCTTTAGCAGCCACAGGCGTTTCAGTCAATACCTCCAGCTTTGACGCGCTACCAATCTTAACGCTGCCATATGCGCGGGTGCGAGCCAGCTTTTACGATGCAATCAACGACGTATAGCCCATTCACAAAGCTATTGACAGACCCAACGCTGACCTTAACGATGTAGTTCTACACGTTCAAAAACATACCCTACGCCGCGCCACCGACAGGACCCCTGCGCTGGCGCGAGCCGCAGCCGCCCGTCGTCAACACCACCCTAATCGACGGGTCGTACGGCCCCAGCTGCATCCAGACGGGCATCGGCGACCCCAAAAACATCCAAGGCTTCACCGGCCCCACGTCCGAAGACTGCCTCTACCTCGACGCCTACGTCCCCGGCGACGCGCTGCGGTCCAACAACACTGAGCCCCTCCCCGTCATCCACTGGTTCTACGGCGTAAAGCCTCCCCCCACCCCCTCCCCGCACCACCCAAACTAACACCCCCAACAGGGCGGCTACGTCTACGGCACCAAAGACCTCTACACCGGCCTCAACCTCCTGCAGACCTCGCGCAACAACATCATCTACATCGCCTCCAACTACCGCCTCGGCGCCTTCGGCTTCCTCGGCGGCGCCACGCAGGAGCGCCACGGCCTCCCCAACGCCGGCTTCCACGACATGCGCGCCGCGCTCAACTGGACGGCGCAGCACGTCGCGTTGCTCGGCGGCGACCCGGCCAACATCACGGCCTTCGGCGAGTCCGCCGGCGCAGGCGGCATCCTCCATCTCATCACGGCCGGCGGCGGGACGCTGGATCCGTTTTTCAGCAACGCGGTGCTGCAGAGTCCGGCATTCGACACGCGCTGGGACCGCGGGGGGAGGGTGGAGGGGTTGTTTGCGAATTTTTCGGGGGCGGCGGGGTGTGCGGGCGGGGACGGGGATGGGGAGCAGGTGATGCAGTGCTTGCGGGAGGCGGACCCAGAGAAGCTGCGGGAGGCGAACGACGCGTGTGCGTTCACGCCGTACAAGGAGCGCTCGGCGTACCAGCCCGTCGCCGACGGCGTGTTCGTGCGGCAGGCGGCGGCGCTGGAGCTGGCGGCGGGGCGGGTGTGGTCGGGGCTGGACAGCGTGTTGCTGTCGCATGTGCGCGACGAGGCGGCGTCGTACGTCGACGACAGCGTGCGGACGGACGCGGATTTCGACAAGTATATGCGGTATTACTACCCCGTCGACGGCGTGCCCGAGGCTATCGCGCAGCGGTACAACGTGACCGCGTACGACGGCAGCCAGGGCGACCGGCTGAAGGCCGTCCTGGCGGCGAGCCGGTTCGTGTGCAATATCCGCTTCCTCGCGGATGCGTTGTTGCAGCAGAACGGCACAAGCAGCACGCGGGTGTGGAACATGCAGTACTCAGCGCCGCCCGGCACGCACGGCGCGGACGTGCTGCCGTCGTTCTTCTTCCCGTCGCTCATCAGCACCAACGCCACGGCCGACTTCGTCGACGGCTATCGGAGTTTGCTGACGTCGCTGGCCATGGCCGGCGATCCGAATACTTTTAAGCGGAATAACAGCATCCCGCGTATCCCGGCGTGGCCGGAGGTGGATAATAGTACGGACGCGTTCGGGAACGTGTTGGATGTGGGGTTGTTTGAGATGGAGTTGGTGAACGACGAGCAGAATAGGAGGTCTGTGTGCGACTTTTGGGTCGAGGTCGCGGCCGCGGTGACGAATGCGGGGGGGTATGCGCCGCCGGGGAGTGTGGTGGGGCAGGGGTTGGTGTCGGAGCAGGGGAATGCGAGTAGGAATTTTGGTAGGTGACTTTGTGGGGCTGAAGTGGGAGAATGCTGCTGATGGGAGTTATTACAGTGACGCCGAGTACATCAGTTAATGGCTCTACTCCGGGGAGTCCGTCCAGCACGCCTTCTGCTGGGACTGCCTTGGCTACGTCTTGGTAAGTTGATGAAGTGTTGATGCTGGAGACTGGGCTTACAGTGATTGTCTAGGAAATTGTTTGCTCCAGTCGTGCTGACGACCCTGGTCATCTGCTGGATTTGAGGGACTCGAGTTGAACCCTTAATGTGGGTGACACGCGACATGCACGTGCAATTCTTGTTTTGTTTGGGGCCGTAGTGTTTCTATTGCGGTTGTTCGAGGTCTGGTTCGGAAGCGTTAGCGTGAACGGAGTTGTGCAAGGAATGGCTTGGAAGCTTCTAGTTACTGTGCTTATCTGCTCGCTTGCCCAAATCGTTCCTGGGCGCAGCACGCGGAGCTTCTCCACATTCTTTCTCAAAGCTCGGCTCGCTAAGACATAGCTCCAACTCGAGAGTAGCCCGTGATATATACGCTTCGAGGGTACCAAGAGCGAACATATTTATTATTACCCCGGCCTATCTTCTTCCGGAAGAAAGGGAGAGTCTAGGCGAGAATAGAAGCATTGGAGATGTTGGTACGCCAGTACGTTGTCGCCTCGGGTTCCTGGACACATGTGATTGCAGGGTCTATCCCTTGCGGTGCGGCTGAAGACACATGCCACTCTGAGCCTCACTGGTTGCGGCGTGGTCAGCGTGGAAGCAAAGCTTGTTCTGTAATTTCTTTCCTTGAAATTATGAGTGAAGCCGAGCAAGCAAACAAGACTGAAAGAAGCGCCACGAAGAAGAAACAATTTGATTCGCAAGAATTGTGACTTTTTTCTTCTGTGTAAATGAGCCAGAGAGCAGCTCCGTAGACATGAATGAACCCCTCAAAAGCATAACCTTCCGTCTCGCAATGCAGACGACTGAATGACCGAGAAAAGACCTCTTTGAAACTCCTTCGCCGTATCCGTTGTATTCGTATCTTTCCGGAGGGCATTGGCCTTTTACATGACCACGCACCAGCAGGATTCCTCGCAGCCGCAGCAGTCGCACTCCTCGCCGCAGCCCATGGTGGTGGGCTTGGGCTTGATGATGGACTTGATAGACGAAGTGGTGGAGCCGGGCATTTTGAAGGCGGGTGGTGAGGAGTAGTACTGCAGCTAGCCGTTAGCGAAGACCTGGCTCTGGAGATATAGTGAGTGGACACTTACGAGGGAGAGTGGGAGAGGATGGACGGAGTTGAAGGGTATCACAGAGAGAGCGTTTTTGGGATTGAAGGATGGAATGGAAGAGACAGGTTTTGACAGCGAGCAAACAAGGGTATTTATGCACGCAGGATGACACTTGCCTGACTCCAGTTCCTTCGTCACCCAAGCGGTCGGGGCAGCCAATCCGCGAGAGTGACAGCTGCACGGTCAGCACTGACAGATGTGACCGGAGTTTGGGATTGGACGGGACAGGCCGGCGCCTGAAACGTTACGTCGAGGCGCAGCTAGAGAGAGGGCGTGATAGCCGGTTCTTGAAGTGGGAAAGGGTCCAGAATCTGCGCCACCAGCCACGCTTTTCCTTCTTCCCCCTTGCCATGATTTCACGGGTGGCCGGCATTGAAAACCTAGCCGTGAAAACCTGGCAGCGAAAGGTGCTATCCTGCGGCGGTAAGCGACAACGCGGCCGTCATGGCGCTCATGTCATTGCCGCTATTCCGCTGATGACGGGTTGGGGCTCGGGAAGCCGGCAGAACCTGTTTGATTGTGAGATACGAGCTGACCAGCAGTTTACTGGAACAGGACAGGCGCTAGGGCGACTGAGACGGCGCCGGGCACCGCCGCTGGATGGGACGGGGCCGCGGGACGCGCGCGGGTTTAGCAGCGACCAATGGGGCTAAGCCTTCGCAGAAGAAATGACAAGCTTTCAACCGAAAAGCTTGCAGGACTTGGCAGCTAATCCGGATCACCACGTCACTCCCTCAGGCTGTCCAACCTTCGCCATGAGCGCTGACTCGCTGCGGTAATTACCAGCATCTCACCGGTAAGAGCGGGGGAACCGTTTTGCCGCAGCGCGCGCGTAGGACGGCTGCCCAATGAGAGTTGTGGACACCGTTCCGATCACCCCCTGGAAAACTGACAGAGTCAAGTGGCTTGCACACGGCATTGCACAGCCCCCGCCGCCGTTGGCCCTTGCTGGGGACAGCCACAGAGGCCTTGCTCGAGAATGTTTAACCTCTGTCTTATTATTACCTACTTAGGAAAGATTAATGTCCTGCCGCGCGATATTAAATACGAGCCACAGGCTCTATTATAATGGCGCAGATGAGCGGCGCAGGCGGCGGTGAAACTTGGGCTGGGACCGAAAATGCCTCGATGTAACGGTCCGACCCAAGGTTCTGAAATTCAATGTTCGGCAGAGTTTCCAAGCGTTCGTACCATATGCCAAAATTCTCCACGACAGGAACGCGAAGGTAAAAAATGACGAGGCAGCAAGAGAGAGCCACGAGTGTGATGACGAAGAGTGGGGATTGAGATGCGGGGCCGAAGGAATCAGTGCCGTGAGCCGAGCCGAGCCTGCCGGTCCTCGTACTTACCACTGCGGAAACGGAACCTCACTTGTTCTTAAACATATTCGGAAGCGCGTTTTTCTGCTTTCTCCCGCCTTTGCTCCGCGGCGGTCGACTGCCAGCTGCTGCCCCTCTCTTCTGCTCCAACGGCACAATCGTCGCTTCTCGGGGATCCGAACGCAACGCGGCGAGGAGCGGTCGACGGAAGGTGAAAGCGGCGATTTTTACGGGCACCCTTTGCGGGTTTGTGAGAAGCGCTTTCAGAGCACGCAGGAAAAGCAGAACCTGAGCGTTGCTGCTGCTGCTACTGGAAGCGACGCCGAATAGTTCCAGATCCACGACTACGAACAGCTCCGGCAGCCCTGTCAGGCTCTCCTGCAATATCTGCAGCCAATCCGACTCGGTGACAGCGCTTTCGACTCTGGACGCGTTGAAGTGGTTCGACACCTGTCGGATTGCTTGCTCGCTGTTCGTCTGGAGGACCTGGCTGCAGAGATGCTTCAGGACGTGGATCGAGTCTTCTTCGCTGGGCTGTAGGGCGGCCCTACCGTTGACTGCCCAGACGGTGGGTTTCCCCGCTTCTCGCAGCACGCTGATGAGTCCGGTGGCCAGATCTTTTGTTTGAGAGCGGCTGGGAGCGGATCCTTCGACGATGATGAAGGAGGAGCTTAGAGACGCTGCCCAAGCGCTGAGCATGGGTGTTAGGTGGGCATATTCCATTTTTTGCCGCTTTGGACGAGCGCGGCTGATGGCCTGACAGTAGCGGAAAGCGTCCAAGGGGCTACCTAGAGGTGTGTCTTTCGTGGCGGACAGGACCATTGCAATTTGGATTTGCTTGGTGTCTTGCGAGATAGACGTGGTATCCCTGGAAATGGACGTCAAATGGTGAAGTGATTCAGAGTGGTTCCCTTTTCTAGATCAGCTGTAGTTCTGCGCAGAGTTTTGCTTGGCTCACTGGTCATGCTTGTGATGATTTCTACAATCATGGGTTCCAGTCTTTTCAAGGATTCTTCGGAGTTCTTAGAGGAAGTATTTGTGCTGTTTTGGACGTCGAGCAGTATCTGGAGCTGACGGTGCATCGCAGCCAACTTCGCCTGAGATAGAGCGTTGGCAAGCTTATCGATTCGCCGCGCATGCCTGTTGATTTTGGTTTTCAAGTCCTCGAAGCGGAGCTTGAAGGGTGTGGCAAAGGCAGTGAAGGCATGCTTCCACGGGCTCTGCTCATACCATTTAAGGGTGCGGAATAGGAACTCAATGAGTTCGGCGTAAAGCTCTTCAACTGCCACTCTGATTGAATTTTCCTCCTTAAAAATATCGAGCTGGATTTCAACTCGTGGAAGCACGTCGGCAATTTCGGACATGGCTCGCGATAGCTCAGTGACCATCTCCTCGTGGTTGAGCACCAGCTTGGGCCAAGTCAGCAGATAAGACATCTCCTGGGCGCAGAAAAGCTTACAATAAACACAAACTTCATAGTTCCCCAGGTCAGCGAGACATATTCAGGGTGGTGCTGAGCCAGGACGTCCAGGACCTGGCCGTAGTATGTGACTTGGGAAGAGAAGTACGACAGCCACTTTCGCGCCTTTGAATCTTTCGTCCGCTGGTCATATTTCTCCTTCGCTGCTGCCACCGCATCCACGACATCATCGATCTTATATGTTCCCTGGAGCTTTGAGAGCGTGGTTTTGTTGTTGGGGTAAGCCTTTTTGTAGAGCTCGATGGCTTTGCTGTAAGCTTCCTCAGTCGCACCGAGCCTTGAGATATTTAGCCGAATTGAGCGCCTTTTTTTCTATTAAAAGACTTACTGGGCAGTGGCCATAGTTTTCTAGGAGGAAACAGATCCTTTACACAAATGTGGGAAAGATGAGGTGGTCGGCTTACGCGAGGCTGATCATGATCGAGAGCCGGCGTGGGAGGCGATATGCAGTGTAACTTGTTTCATTGGCAATTACCCCGCTCTCAGCCTTTTCCAAGGGCCATCGATTTTCTCACGTTGTATGCTCCCACAACAACTCCGTGGCTATCATCACTGCAGTACCCGTCAGAGTGTGTGCCGTGGCCGATGGACCCAACTATTTCGCAAGACCAGACAGCCGGAAAGGAAGCGCACGAGCGCCAAAGCCTTTCTGTACTTGGGAAACACCTGAAGGATACAACCAGAGCGAAAAAAGTTTCACAGCCTCAGACGCGGGGTCCCGAGCAAAAGACCGAAAGCGGATCAGAAAGTATTCCCTTCGGCGCTGTGGATACGGAGAGAGCTGAAAAATTTATCAAAGCCCCCAAAAGGGAATCAGTTCAAGGCATAAGAGAACGAGGCATGGGTGCCGACGACTTTGAGTTTGGAGGAATGCCAGGGGGGGTTCCGGGTAACAGCGAGTTGAACAGGCGACGTTTTCTGGATTCTCCCGCAGACAACAAGCGGAGAACTGGTTCCGTACGATCACGCTCAAAGAATCGGTCCGAACAACGGATGCCGGACACCATGAAGCGCGAGCGGACTATTGTCAGTCATGGAGAACATTCTGCTCATCTAAGGCACCTTGGTGGAAAAAGCAGTCAACGACATGGACAATCGAGGCCAGAACGAACGGTCTATCGTGAAAGCAAAAGGAATCCCCCCTCCAGTTCCTCGCCTGTAATACTGCTGCCGAATTTCAAGGAGGGTCACGACGACTGGAGTCCAGGGACGGATAGATCGCCTTCGAGCAACAGACATGCTGAAGTCACAGAGGGTCATAACGACGGCGATTCAGAACAGACGGACGCATCCCTACGCCGTCAGGAGCTCCTTATCTCCAAACGCCACCGTAGAACTGAGGCTCGGCATGTAGCTAGGGCCGAGGCTCTCAAGTACGGTAACCGGCTCAAAACTTTGAGGTCCAGTTCTCCAGAACTCAGAACACAGCCTGAGAGTCATTTTTCCCTTACAACCGACTCCTGTGTATCGCGTTCTAAGCCGCATCCTCCTCGCCCTTCTTCAGCGAAATGGACGCAAGAAGATGGTGTTTTGGCTGGAGTCCACAAGAGGAAGAGTCACATTGAACGATCAGAAATGTTTTCCGTCGAGCTTCCAGATACGAGATCCGATGTCTCTCAAGAAGACAGAAAATCGGATAGTAAACCACCATTCTTATCCAATGGAAAACAAGCGCATTCACAACTGAACGAGGCTGTTGCAATGAGAAGCAACGCAGAAAAGTATCGGTATTGGCAAAGACCTATGGAGCAAGCTGCTAATGATGAGGAGGGCGTTTACAAAGTGGCTGCCGCGGAGCCTGACGTTTCGATATCGGCAGACGAATCAGTATATCGTACCCTCGATCGCGGAAATGAAGAGGAAATACGAACCGAGCTGGGAGCAGCTAGAGCAGCTGCACCTGGTATTGGTAAGTTGAATCCCGTGGATTCAAAAATCTCAAATAGGACGAACAAACATGCGGCTGAGTTGTCATTGATCGATCTGGACACAGAAGAGGAAGTCGATGGGATGGGGAAGCTCAGAATTCACCTTCCACCATTGAAACCAAACCAGCCTGGCAACAAAAAAAGCCAGCTACGGAGACCAAAACAGAAGCATGTTCAGAGGGCACAGTCTGCGGACTTGGAAGACGACATCAATCTATGGAAACAGTCACTGGCCGATGAACAAGAGATTGGAGACCTCAGGCGCCAGAACTCAGAGCTCCGAAAGCTTCTTCACCAGAGCAAGGCTCAACCAAAGAGACCCACCCATATTGTCCTTTATCAGGTAGTTCATGGCAGTGAGTCGGCCTTCTTTCTTGACCAGCCTGTCTGGCGCAAAGATCCTTCTGGCAGGTATTCGTATCACAGCAAGAGCCACATTGACGACGTCTTACTATTTGAAGAGTGGCAAAAAAGAGAAAAAGTGGCCTTTCTGGTCCTTGAGACCTTTGAAAAGCAAAACCAATCACAATCCGTTCGAATGAACTCAATATCGACTTCTGAGCTAGAGAGTGACGCTGTCAACATGGACAGCGTAAAGACAATCATTCGTATCTTGTCACCCATTCTGCTGGATGCAATTCAAATTGTTAGCGATACTGACCCCGTGCTGGACCGGTATCGTGCGCGCCACAACGGGAGAGACTTCTTTGACATGGATGTGTTTGCCTACCATTTCCTTCAGCGATTAAAAGAAAGTGCCATACATCTGAGCAAGGAACAGAAATACCAGTTTCAGGATCTTCTCGAATTTTTTCAAACACGATTTGGAAATGCATGGCAAAAGGCCCAGACCCTCTTCAGCGAAGGATTGGTGGATTTCAGCACAGCGCGATATCTTTTCGCACCAGCACACGTATTAGTGCGATGTGATGAGAACAAGCAGGTCACTGGAGTCGTCCAGACATCTTTCTTCAAAGTATCATATCAAGAAGACCAAGTCAAATTGCAAGGGGACGCGCACTCGTGGAATTTCAACGGAAATTTCTTCCGAAAGACGATCCCAGTCAGCGTGGTTGTGTGGGAACCACGCACAACTGCTATGAAGATCACCAAGTTGAGCCTTTACCCTCTTAAGTACGCCAAAGATGAGACTAAAGAGCTCCTCCGTCTCCGAAGCAAAACGTTCTGGAGCTGCCGCCACCACAACTACGTCACCTACAACGGCCCAAATGTGACGAAAGATACAGACTATGTAAGCATGGCAACAGGGCTGCGGTCATTATCGTGCGCTGATTTCAATGCAGTTCGATACACGCTTCCTGGTCGACGTGACGGCTTACTTGAAGATGCACGGCACTGACGAGAAGAGCAACCGTACCGAAGAAAACAAACGGGATGATCTGGACACAAACGCCATGGCTTCTGAAAACCCGCCCGATCACCTTCTGTATTTGTTTCCGCCAAATATCTACGGTTTCGACATTATGGAGAAGAAGTGGGGTAAGTGAAAGACCGAATCCCTGAGAAACCCATGTCCTTTAACTACATATTGTCAGCGCTGACCAGCAGAACCCCAGTCAATTTGCGGGTGGACTGCATTTCCCCAATCCGTTGGAACAAATCAGCCTTCGAAACGCTCGAGCTCAAACCCGAAAGCAAGATGCTCATCCGCGCCCTCGTCAGCAACAAAATCGCCGCCGACCGCGCCACCGACATGGTCTCAGGCAAAGGCACTGGCCTCATCGTCCTCCTCCACGGCGGCCCCGGCACAGGAAAGACACTTACCGCCGAAAGCGTAGCCGAGATCGCCGAAAAGCCGCTGTACCGTGTCACCTGCGGCGACATCGGCATCGAGCCGCGGGAGGTAGAAAAGTACCTCGAGTCGGTCTTCTACCTGGGCCGAATATGGGACTGTGTCGTGCTTCTCGATGAAGCAGACGTGTTTCTCGAGCAGCGCTCGCTCGAGGACCTAGCGCGTAACGCGCTCGTCTCCGTCTTCCTACGCACGCTCGAGTACTATAGTGGAATTTTGATACTGACGAGTAACCGCGTCGGCACGTTTGATGAAGCTTTCAAGTCGCGGATCCAGCTTGCCCTGCACTACAAGAACCTTGAGCAGCCGCAGCGCGCCCAGATCTGGACCAATTTTATCAACCGGCTGCAGGATCTGAACGAGAGCATGGACGCCGACGGAATCTTGGATAAGATTGAAGATTTGTCGGAATACCCTATGAATGGGCGCCAGATCCGCAATGCTATTACGACGGCACGGCAGTTGGCTCTGTACAATGATGAGCCGCTCAACATTGGACACTTGCAGCACTCAATTGCGGTGTCGGGCGAGTTTGACAGGTACCTCATCAAGGTGAAGGGCGATGTCGATGACGACGAGCTGGCGAAGGAGAAGGGGGATCGGGTCCCTTAATATGTGTGCTCATTTGCTCGTATTCCAACTTTCATTTCGTACCGTATGTGATAGTCTATTTACTGAACGCAGACTTCAAACAGCGTGCGTTTTTTTATTGCGAATAGTCCCTGTGTCAGCTTTCGGCTACCTAAAGTTCATGGCTTAGCGGTCCAAATTGCCAGGCCATGGACACACTAACGCCAATAGTGTTATAGCTCAATATATCAGATTTCGATGAACAGATAGTGAACGGGCAGATTATACTAAAGAATAAAGCTAGTGGTGAAGGAGAGTCCTCTTAAGCTACAATCCTTAGCGATACGTAATGGACAAGGCAAGAAGGCATAGAGTTCGACTCAGTATCACGCAAGCGCTCGCTACGCTGCACTGTAGCTGTGCGTCAGCAAAATCAAGTTCTAAAAACACATTTTAAATGATTATGCTTCGCAAATAATCCAGGTCAAACAGAGCCTCCTTTTCTATGAAAAATGAAAATAGTTATTCCATGAGAGGGTGGCAGACGCCGAAGGTTGTAAGCCGTAGTGGGCAGTCCGGAAGGTCCGGCGGTGCGCTATTTACCAGTAATTGCCTGAAACAAACATCACACCCAATCCCGAGTCCAGCAGAACACTGGAAAGTACTTTAAAAATACTTTCTCTACCAACGCATTACAGTCGGCTACTACATCAAATCTGGAGAAGTGGATTGAAACCAAGTAAACTTAACTATATGCACAGATGCCAGCACTGCACACATGGGAATTGAGATGCGGGGCCGAAGGAATCAGTGCAGTGGGCCGAGCCGAGCCGAACCGACCCTCCCGGTCCTCATACTTTACCCCCATTCATTACCATCCCCCTTAATCATGTTGTATGGGCCAACATACAACTGTTCCTTGAAGCTTGGCTTCAGAAGCGCATTTTCTTGCAGCTTCATCTCTCAATTAAGCCATCTATGAGGCAACAATGTCTTTCGTTTTGCGCCTTGGCGCCATGGAATCCAGGGAAACATTAGTTTTTGGCGGACATCAGGGTAATCGAAAATTTTCTTCTCTTCAGTTCTTACTCAAACGCGTCTCTTTCGTGGTGTTCAGTCATATCTGACTCAAAATAATGTTGAAACGGGAATCATGATCTCGCTCCAGCACAACCTGCTCCTGTTACTGCTTTGTCTGGTCTCATTATCGGTTTCTTTCGAGAAGCCAGTCTCAATTGATCACAAACCCATTCATCTTCAAAGCCATGACATAAAAAACGCAGCACAAGAAGTCGATCGGCAAGTCACGGTCCGTACACGTGACATCAATACTTCGGCATCCCCCTGCTCATCCACACGCAGATACTGGTTCACCACATTACAATAGTGACGGTAGCCGGGTTGCCTACCATCACTGAGCATTCTGGTCGCATAAGAGAAGAAGCACGCCTGGAGAAATCTTTGCAGAAGAGTAACGGAAAATGGAGCCCCGAGCATCCCCGATATCGACTCCTGAATGCCTTGAAAGGCTATGTTCTGTACAAACCCAGAGCCATTGCCGACGTCAATAAGTGGAGGAAATCGTACAAGAAGATCCCTAGAAAACAAAGAGCCGTAAGTATCAACGCCTCATCCCCCGCCAGTACTCAAGACCAACCCCAATCCCAGTTCATCGAAGCAAACATCCACTACAGCAAGAAGCTCAACACAATCGAACACCTCATCGAAACCAACGCCCAACTCACCCACACCATCGTCGACAACGCGCTCGCCTTCTACAACATCAGCCGGCGCGAACTCGACGACTTCATCGCGGAGACCAAAGACCGCGACACGGCCTCCGACGCCGCCTCGTCCAAAACGCACGTGCAGCAAGCGCTGAAACACTTCGTCCGCGACTGGTCCGCTGAAGGCCGGCACGAGCGCGACCCGGTATTCCCATGCATCCTGCACGCCCTGCAGGAGGAATTCTTGGATCCCAAGGAGAACGACGACCGAGCCGCCAGCAACGCAACCAACCCCATCCGCATCCTCGTCCCAGGCGCCGGCCTCGGCCGACTCGCGCACGAAATCGCAGCGCTAGGCGACGGCCGCTCCTTCGAAGTGACGACGAACGAATGGTCCGCCTACACCAACGTCGCCTACCGCTTCCTCACGACCCTCCTCCACCCTCCTCCGCAATCCCCAACCACCATAACCTTCCACCCCTTCATCGACTGGCTCTCACACCAACGCACCACCGCCTCGCTAACCCGCCCCATCACCATCCCCGATTTCCCCCCTGCTCCTCCCCCCTCTCCCCCCTCCTCCCAGGCCCAAGTCCTCCTCATCGAAGCCGACTTCACCACCCTCCCCTCCAGCGGCCGCGGCACGACCTACGACGCCCTCATCACCCTCTTCTTCATCGACACGGCGGCCAACCTGCTCGCATACCTGCATTCCATCCACGCGCTGCTGCGGCCCGGCGGCGTGTGGGTCAACGCGGGACCGCTGCTGTGGGGCACGGGGGCGCGGTTGCAGTTGTCGCTGGATGAGGTGGTGGCGTTGGCGGAGGGGGTGGGGTTTGAGTTTGTGGAGAGGAGGGGTAATATAGTAGAGGGGTTGTGTGGGGGGGATGTGGGGGAGGGAGGGGGAGGAGGAGGAGGAAGGGGGATGGGGAAGGTGAGGGGCAGGGAGGTGCCGTATGGGTTTGATGAGAGGGCGTTGAGTCGGAATGCGTATTTGGCGGTGAATTGGGTGGCGAAGAGGAGGAATTGAGGAGGGGCAGGCAAGATATGTTGCTCCTTTCGGTAAAGAGCAGTGCCTGTTCTCGATGACGTCTATCTTTTGCTTCCATGGACGAATAGTCGAAACGTCTTCTTGGTAGGCCAGTAATGATGAAATTACCTCAATGAATGAACAGAGAACAGATGGTTTAGAAGCCAGAACCCGGACTCGGAAGTCAGTGGTTGGGAGTATTTCAAGACCCACGACCAACATACTACACTACCCAACACAAGCACTTTCCCTCATTCAGAATGCATTACTGTAAAAGGCAGTTTCAGCACTTTTCTCCTTCACCCGCCTTTACCTGAACAACATCCACCCCCGAATCTTCCGCATCCTCCGACCCTACGACGAGCTGCTCAGCAATAGACTTCTTATCAAGCTGTTTCCCGCGCACGCATTAGCATCCAGACTCAGCCATACACGCGCGACTCCTCGATCCGGGTTAACCCCAACCACAGAGCAGATTAAGAAAAAAAAAAACAAGAAACAAGACAAGAGAGAGAGAAAAAAAAACACACTCACCCACTCAACAACCCACAACATCCCCGCCAACACCCCAATAACCACACACATCGCCACCCCTCCCTTCCGCCAATACGGCGCCTCATCCGCCGGATACAGCGCAATCCCCCAAAACGTATACAGTGCGCTCTGCACCGCATTCATCCAGTACAACAACACGCTCCTCGCCGCCTCGTCCCCGCTCCTCTTCAGTATCACGTTCGCCCACCCGAACAGCAGCGGGTTGACCATGTAGCTCGTGCCGGCGAGGTAGAACGCGAAGAAGACCCCGGCGGCCGGCGTGGAGCGGATGAGCAGGAGGACGGTCGAGATGAGCTGGAAGAAACAGGCCGCGAGGCCGACGGGCGCGCGCCGCTGCGTCGCGTCGATGTAGAGCGCGGCGAGGATGTTGGAGACGATGGCGACGGCTTGCACGCCGAGGGGGTAGGTTGTTATTTGGCTGCTGGTGTAGTGGGGGGCGTGCGATTTGAGCCAGAGGAGGAAGAGGGATTGGACGCAGTAGGCTTCGAGGGCGCCGGTAACAAGGGAGAAGAGGCCGAGGATGTAGCTGGTGGCTGGTGTTAGTTTGGGATATGGGGAGTGGGGGAGAAGGGGGAGGAGTGGAAACGCACAAGTGTGGTTGGCCTAGGATGCGTTTGGCGAGGGAGAGGGGCGAGATGTTGTGGGCGTCTTTCTTTTTGGGCGGGAGGCGCGAGATGGCGAGCTGAATCTCCTGTTCTTTGAGGCCGAATAGGTGGGCGTCGGTGTTCTCTGGGATGTCGGGGAAGAAGATGAAACCTGCGATGGCGACGGGAAGAGTGATGATTCCGTCTTTCTATTATCAGCATCCAAGCACGTCCCCCATAAGATACTAAAAATGAGGAGAAGGGGTCTCCACTTACCAATCAGGAAGACCCATTTCCATCCGGGAAGCCCAGCATAGCCGTTCATGCCCTTATGAACTGCCGTCATCATTGCACCTGCAAACATGCTTCCGGCCTGGCCAACAGCGGTGAAAATGGCAGTCCTCTTCGCGATTTCCTGCGGCTTGCTGTAACACAACATCAACACTTCCATTTCAGAGCACATACACTCTTTAACGATAAGCAAGAGTACTGGGCAGAGCAAAGACTTACTACCACGATCCCACAACGTACATGGTTCCACAGTACGTGCTCGCCTCGGCCATGCCTTGGAAGAACCGAACAACGCACATCTGCTCGTACGTCTTGCAAGCAGCGGTGCACATTGTCAAGCCTGCCCAGAGCAGGACCATCGACGGAAGCCACCTCCGTGGCGGGATCTTCTGGATAATTATCCCATGAGGTATCTGAGCAATGACGATTCTGATGGCAAATTATAAGTAAGTTCAATCTGATGCATTGCGGAGTTGGACGTACCCAGCAGTCATCAGAGAGAGCAAGACGTTGTACTGTGCTCCATGAAGACCAATGTCTTCCTTCAGACCGGCAACCTGTTCGACTCATGAGCATTTTTGAGTGCTGGTAAGGTAGAAAAGCTAGACATACGTAGGCATTCGCAAATGCAGCGCGATCTTGCAGTTTTGTGTTAGCTCATTCCCTCTTTATGAAGCGGCTGATCTCGCCCTACCAAGATAATTGAAGAAGTAACTCATGCAGCAGTAAGTCTTATCCGCGTGTTAGCTAATTCTCAGTGAAGCCCTGATTGGTGGACCTGTACAAGAACAAACAAATCTGGGACGCTTGTGTCAGCCAACGGTACCATATGCGGAAGGATGATCGGAACCAACCAAGTTTCTGAACCAATCGTCTTTCCTCTTTGGTTTTTGCAACATCACCCAGGAACATTACTACTAATCTGTCAGTCACCAAGCCAAATACACATTTCGGATCTAAATATCACCTTTCAGCTGATAACTCCATGACTTTTCTGCCATTGTGACTATTGGCTACCAGCACACAACGCTGAATGAAACAAACACAAAACTGCGGTGATGCACGAAGAAGAGAAGTAGAGGGAGCCGCTTCAGCATTTGAACTATGTACCTTGATGGCTACGCACAAGCAAGAGTGGAGTTTTTCCGCGGTGTTATCTTTGCTACAAGCAAATACAGCTTCACTGATTGGTCTGCTTCCCGGTCATAGTGCTGCTTGTAGCGCAGTATTGGCATTGGCATTCTTGGCGTTAAAGGACGGCGTCGCAAATTTGCGGCGCCTGTTTCTGCCGGAGTCCGTCCGTCGCCTACCGTATGTGGTGTGAGCAAGTTATTAGTCATCTGCTGCTGTCGCTAAAAGGCAAGTGGTGTGTGCTTTGGTGTCTTGTGTATCATTCGACCTGTCTTGATGCCAAGTACATGCTGCTCTAGAGCTTCGCTTGGTACTCAACTACTGCAGGGTGGCGAACGCTTCCTGGTTTCAGTGTGCTAAAGTCCTGCACACCTTCCTCAACATCGGGATAAGGTCCCAAAGGAGTAATGGCCTTGGGGTTGATGCCGTAGTGGCTCTTGGTATACTGGGAAGGAAAATTTAGTAAGTGCAGTGTAAATTCTTGTTATAAAAGAAAATTCTCAACCAACCACTGCATATCCCCAAAGGAAGCAACTTACATTCTCCTTGATGTGCTTGAAGTCGGTCGATTCCTTGAAACCCTTGACGTTCCAATACAGGTTCTTCAACCAATTGTTCAGAACCGGATAGTCGTGGCGGATAGTCCCTAGGTTGCACTTGAAGTGCTGCACGTAGACGGTATCGAACCGGACGACGGTCGCATACGCTCGAAGATCCAGCTCCGTCAACTCCTTGCCCAAGATGTACGGTCCGCCATTCTTGTGCACGATCTCCTCGAGCTTGTTCAGCGCAGCGAAGACGGCTGGCAGGTTCTTCTCGTACGTCTCCTGGTCCGTCGCGAACCCGGCCTTGTACACGCCCGTGTTCAGGTCTCGCTGCATCCACTCAGTGATGGCGTCGATCTGAGAGCGAAGGTGCGAGGGGTAGAGGTCGATCTTGGCAAGCTCGGGCGAGATCAAATCGTTGAAGGCTGTGGGGAGCCACCGAAGCAGCTCGGCGCTCTCCTGCAAGGTGCTGCGATCAGCATCGATCTACATGATCTACGACTACTGAAGTGGAATTGCCGGGAACCTTACGTTGTTGACAGCGGTCTGTGTCTTGGTGTCCCAGAGCAGCGGCACGCTGTACCGGCCCTTGTAGTCCTTGTCCGCTCGGAAGTACACTTCATGCAGGTATTCGCTCCCGAAGAGCTTGTCGACGGTCGCGTTCGGATACTCGTCGTCCGTCTTGGGGAACCTCCAGCCGGGCCAGCCCTTCTCGTCGCCCTTCGGGTACGGCTTCACGATGGAAAGCTCGATGATGTCTGTGAGGCCTTTCAGGTGGCGGACCAGGTTGGCGCGGTGGGCGAATGGGCAGAAAAGACCTATACGAGGGTGGAATTAGTTAAGGTCCGGAAGGAATAGAACGCATTCCGCGCTTCCGGCTCACCGATGTAGAGATGGTATCGTCCCTTCTCCGGCGGGAACTGGCTGTCCGGCGTGATGACTCCATGCCAGCCGTCGTCTGTTCCGGGCTTGTGGATCGTGCTGTCAGTCATGGTGGTCACTCCGATAAAGGCGCGTCTCGCAATTCGTGAGGTCGAGGAAGTGGGGGCAAAGTTGCAGCGGAAAGCTTTTGTGAAGTGGGTTTGGAGGAGCATCAATTGCAGGGCAGGCTGTCAGGAGGCAGCAGAGCTGAAGCAGCACATCAATTGCTTAGGTGATTGTGCAATGGTAAGCGTTGCACAAGCTGCGGGGAACGCGTCGCGCCTGCCCCACTGGAGCTCTCGCGGAACACTTCCGCAGATTGCATCATTGCTCGCCGCGCTCAAGAGCTTCTTCCCCAACGTTTGAATTGCACATACACTTCTACTCTACTTCACCTACTGATCTAGGATGTTCTTTCTCTTTCTCCTCATTCTTTAATTTTTTTTTTGCTACAGCGTTGCCTTTGATGTCGCTCAGGAGGCAATACAGAACCATTACGCGGAGATAAAACAACGGAATGGTCCTCCGAATATTCCGACTTCAATAACTCACACCACATCATATAAGAGGGAGCCTTCATATACGAACATGTCATCCACAGAAACGAAAGCTTGCATGAAGAAGTCTCACATTCTCATTTCAAACGTCTGCAACTCAATCAACATACCAAATGCCATTCGCTTTTACACCGCTCGTCTAAACCGCGTCCATACTCCACACCCACTCCCCAAACACCACCGCCATGCCATTAACGCTTCACACAACCCAAAAGAAATACTCCTACCCTACCTCCTCTTATCAAACCCCACCCCCTCCCCCACCGGACAATCATCCACATTCGCCTGCCACGCAACCTTCGCATACTCAGGCAAATACATATTACTCGTAAAGCTCTCCGGCATATAGCTGTCCGTATCACTCGTCGAGAAGTTCCCGCCCGCCTCATTCAGCGCCGCAATGACATAATCCTCGATGAAATCGAGATACACCACATCCACCTTCTCCGGCGTGCTGCCGTCGGCGGGGAACGACGCGTTGGCCTGCACGTCGATGGGCAGGTCGTACGCCGGGATAGCCGCGTGCGGCGTATCATCGCCATCCGTCCCGAAGTCGTCCGACGTGACGTAGCCCGGCGTCGCGACCTCCTGCCGGCGCAGCAGGCGGCCGCCCTGGAAAGACCGGCCGCGCAGCTCGTGCGAGCGCGAGATGGGCGGGTCGACGCAAGCATCTGTGTCGGGCAGGGACGGCGTCAGCGCGGAGAAGCCCAAGCTGCGACGGGACAGCTGCGGGTCGGGCGAGAGGTCGAGCGAGCGCTTCTGGTAGGGGCCGGCGTTCATGATGTCGAGGACCTGCGACGCGTACTCGTACGGCACGTCGGGCACGAAGCGGATGGTGTTGGTGAAGGGCGAGACGATGAACGAGTCATCGTACGTGAAGGGGCCCTGGACGAGGTCGAAGCGCACGCTGCCCGTGTTGATGAACAGCAGGCGCGGGACGTCTTTGCGGGTTTCGTTGACGAGGACGGTGGCGATGGCTTCGCGGAGGAGGGTGTAGATGTTCCCGCTGTCGTTGAAGGGCTTGCAGTCGATGCACCAGGTTTGCGGCGCGCAGCCGATGACGCTGCTGAGGTTGAGCTGCGTGCGCGCGCCCGTGATGGTGGCTGTTACCGCTTTGCCGTGCTGCGTGTCGAACGGCTTGTTCTGGCTGCCCGTCGCGTGGTACGCGAACGTCCACCGGTTCCAGTCGAGGTAGCGGCGGGAGTAGCGGAGGGTGGACGGCGTGTCGGATGTCGGCAGGGTGCTGTTGTCGGCGGTGGCGTTGACAGACACAGCGGGCCGCGTGGGCGCGGGGAGGCCGGCTGGCTGGACGGCCTTGTAGGTGCTGTTGCCCTGGCCTTGGATGCCGGTGATGGACAGCCAGCCGAGCGTCTCGCAGTAGCGGCCGGACTCGAGGCCGGTGGCCTTGTTGTCGTAGACGGCGAAGTCGCGGATGTGCGTGTGGCCGCCGAAGATTTGGATGGGGATGTCGGGCCGGGCGGTGCGGATGGCGCTGTACACGGTGCCCATGGTGCTGGTCGAGTCGGTCGGGCGCGCGGCGTTGTGGCCGAAGAGGACGAACATGTCGACGCCCTCGTGCTTCACGGCGTCTTGGAACCAGGACTCCTGGACAAGGTCGGCAGCCTTGATCACCTTGGAGACGTTCGAGTTTCCGGTAAAGTCGAACAGAACGCCAAATGCCATGATGCGGAGGCCTGCCGATTGTTAGCGTTCCATATAGTCCATTGGGACCTCAACGACGTACCTTGCTCGGTAGTGAAATAGCGGTACTGGTGGCCGATATATTCAAACTCGCCGGTCGAAGGGTTGACAATCTGAACGTTGGACGTGACATAGCGGTCGCCGTACACCTTGGCGAATTGGTTGAAATGCTCGTAAGCAATCTCGGTGACGTAGAGCTCGTGGTTGCCAATAGCGAGCAAATCGTAGTCGATGTTCTCCCAAATAGGATTCGAGATCAACCCGTTCGGATCCGTGGCATCCGAGAGACCAGCGCCGTCGTGCAAGTCCTGCCGTCGTACATGATTAGCAGAGAGACAACATAAATAGGCCGTGTCTTGTGTAAGCTTACACCCGTGTCCACGAGCAGCAAGTCCACCCCCAGCTCCCTGGCCTTCGCCTTCATGGCCGTTGTGAACGAAACGTAGTCGCCCCAGTCGGCGCCGTAGTTCTGCTCCTTCAGATGGCCCTCCAGCCAGCCGTGCGTGTCGGTCGTGTGCAGGAAGTTGAGCTGGCCCCATTCGAGCGGCGCCCGCGGTCCGCTGGTCGCGTTGCTGGACTCGGGCTGCATGCGCTTGACCTTGCGTGTGAGGACAACATCATTCTGCGGCCCGTAGCAGCTGTGGCCCTCCTCGGCGCATCCCAGCGCCGTGCTGGCAAACGAGGCTGCCGCCGCCGCAGCGAAGGTCGCGGCAAAACGCATTGTTGTTTCGGCGACGCGAAGAAGAAGAAAAACTCCGGAACGACTGGACTCGCGGTTCTACCTGCCGGCAACGAGGGGTGGCAGGACGGGAAGGAGGTGAAGGGCAAGGCCGGCGCGCGCTCGCTGAGGAGCGGAGCGCGGGTGCGGTGTGGTCATTTTATTAAACCTTCTGCGAGTCGATGGACGATCAGGGCTTACGTGCAGGCATACCGCAGCGATAGCTTTACCCCACGTGCAACGCGCGGGCGGATCCGACGGCATTTTACCTGCTTATCGCGGTTTAGTTTGGTTACCCGGCAGAGACCAGCAGATCGCCCGTGCCTGCATACGGTCCCGGTCTTAGCACCAGATCGAATCCTGGGGGAGACGTAATCTGGTATGCTCCGTCTTATCGCCAATCCATCTCAGCCTCTTCTCAAAACACGCGTCCTATCTTGCATCTGCGATTGGGATTGGGCAATGTCCGTTCTCGCCAAGTTGTTCAAGACCTGGGCCGATGTCGCTCTCCCCGCTGCGGCGTAGCACATTTTCTCTCCGAGGCGAGGTCCGAGTGTGTTCGCTATCGAGTCAGCGCCAAGGTGGAGACGGTGATATCTTGCCGACCTAATCATTCACTTACGAGTCTTTTACAGCCCTATCTTCATTGACAAGATTCATGTTCTCGGGCGGACTTCAATGTTTCTCGGAGATACGAAAGACGGGAAGAAATGGCAAAAGGCAGACCGGGGTATCTAATCGGCTCAACTGCACCTATACTAAAAGGGAAAGATACTCCCGAACTCATTGTCTTCTAGCTTAACTATGTACTTCTTGAATTCCCAAGCTAGCGACGAGAGAAACACCCACATCTTGCCAATCGCCGATTGCTGAAGCAATCACAAATGCTTTATCCACACAACTACCAACTCTTAAGTTTCTCCAAGAATTCCATCCCCTCCAAGTCAACCCTCACCATCAAAGCATCTGCCAGCTTCATCACCAACTCCACTGCAGCTCTGACCTCCGCCCCCGAATTCCCCAGGTTCCTCGACCCGTACATATGCCTGTAAGCAGTGAGCCAGTCAGCCAAAATACTACTAAAATAACAACACGGAGATTTTTTTTTAAAAAAAAAATAGAGAAAGAGAGAGCGAAAAGAAAAGAATAAGAGAGAGCAAGAAGAAAAAAAAACAAATCACTCACCCCTTCGCCTGCGCCCCCTGCCCAGCGGCCAAACACGCGACAAATACCAGCTCAGCGCTTTCCTTCGCGCTGAGCCTCCACCCTTCTTCGCAATCCTCCTGTTTCCGTTCATCTACCTCTTCTTCCGTCTCCCTCGTTCCCGCCGCCAGCAATTCCCCATAAACACACCCCACCGCAAAACCTCCCAACACGCCGCCCGAAATGGCGTCCAGGTTGCCGCGCACACGGCTCGCGTGCGGACCGTACGTCGCGTCGAACAGGGCTTGGCCGCGGCGGGAAGAGGTGGTTTGGGAGTCAGAGCTGGGGGGAGAAGTAGAAGAAGAGAGTGCAGATAGGACGGAAGGGGGACAGGTTTGCTTGATCGAGTGTTGGAGGGCGGTGAGGGCGTTGATGGCCTGGTTGGTGGTCAGTCGACTGATTTAGGGTTGTGGATGGAAGAGGTAAAATGGGCGTGTGGTTCTCTCTTTCTTTCCCTTCTTGGAGAAAAGACTTACTCTGGGAAACCCCACGAGCGGGCTAGCCTTCGTCATGCCCTCGCGCAGACGCTTCGCCGCGACCACCTGCGCCGTCTCGCTGTCCGCGTGTACTCGTGCGATCTGCTGCCATAATTCCGGTATCCGCTTCTCTTCTCCGAAGGCCAGGAGGGCCACGCCGAAATACACGTATGCCACGCTGTATTCAGAGCCTCGGCGACTGGACGGAAAGAGTGCTCTGAGGCTCTCGATGTTTGGTAGGGTCGGAAAGGGCGAGGCGACGGATCCCATTAATGCCGGTGTGGTGTTTTCTTTCGTAACAGGAAGGGGAAGAGAAATTAATCGGACAGTGTTCGTCTTTACGCGAACAAGCTGTGTTTATGTTCTTAGCATCCAGCATCTGGATAAGGCTGCATTTATAGCGTTCGATCACGTACTGTAGTAACAGTCATCAGACGCTGTCCACTCGGTGCCAAAAGTAGACCCGATGGCATAATGTCATCACTCCATCACATGCCATGTACCGTTCAGCAAAATTTCGGATGCTCACCTTGTCGCAATACAGAATAATATCCGTAGTTAGTAGACGCAACGCTGTGGTCGGTCTAGCGGACCAACTGCTGGATAATGTGTACCCGAACTTCGGACGGAAGGGGACTGCAGTATCAATCGTTGTATTCTTGCTAGACATTATCCGCTTCATCGGGTGTACGGCGATATAGAAAATCTTCCAAATCCCCAATAGGAGTAAACCTCAAAGAGATATTTCCCTATACCTATTGGATGAGAAAGGTATACAGCCAATGAACGAGCCAAGACGCAATATCTATTGCAAGGCCAACCGGTGTGAACAAGAACAAAAATTACGGATCGATTAACAATGAAAGCGTGTACGGATGAAGTGCCAACTCTCGTAATCCCGCACCGAAGCGAAAAAGGAGGTGGGTATCCAAAGTCATGAAGTCATAATCCGAAGACAAGTGACCCTCCCTAAACAACCAACACCAAGAATGCAAGTAGAGAAAGTAACACCCTCTCGTCCAAAAAATAATTACAAGTTCGTATGTGAAGGCGACAGCAAAACATATTAGTAACCCGTCGCTTCTCTCTTTGCATTTTCGACCGAGGGACCAAATTCGAATTCCGAGTCTTGTCTGTCGTGGTTTGTGCACGGGCTCAACTTGAGCGGCAGGAACCAATCGATGATACTCTCGCCCATCACGCTCTTCAGATTCTGCAGCTTGCCCACATCCCAAGGGTTGTCGCCAGGCCGAGTCATCAGAATAGCGTAGAGAGCGCCCGGTGCACCGGGATACGTAGTCGTCCGAAAAGGGTACTGCTCGTCGTTTCTGCGGTTGCACCAAGAGGGCGTGATAAGGACGGACAGGTGGTACGTTGCGTTCCCGCGGTTGAGGGCTTCCACAGTGGTGAAGTTGCGGAGCGTCATGAAGAAAGTGTTGCCAAAGATGCCCACAGCGAAGAGGGTGAAAAGACCAGTGAATCCAAGCAGCACGGCCATATGCGAGTCGACGTGACGACCCTGATGCTTATCCCGAGCCAAAAGAATAGCGTCGGTGACGATGATGAAAATCCCCAGGAAGGTGGCATAAAAAGTGAACTGAATGAAGAACTTCATCGTAGTCTCCGAGACAATACCGCCAACCCTGTTCAGATGTCAGATACCCAGAAACAACAACCTTCAAGGGGAACCCAGCAACTCACCAAGGACAAAAGTGGTCCATCCTCCGCACACACCTCCCCAAATCGCTACAATGATGCGTGCGGTCCGGCTTCCAATTGCTGCACTTATCGCACCACAGCGGCAGCCCATCATAATCGCACACAAACACCTCGCGCGGCACAAACTTCTCCAACCGCTTCAACTTCTCCTCATGCTGCCTCTCCGACCACGTCCTCCCCATCTCATCCTCAAACACGCCCTCATCATTCGTCCAACCTCTTTGACCCTGCTGCTCCAACCCAGCCCCGGACCTCTTCCTCTCCCGCTGATGATGTCCACGGCCCCCAGTCTTCCTCGAACCCCTCCTCCTCCTCCTCCCCTCATCCGCGCTACCGCGGCCCAGCGGCACCAACCCCGGATCGACCTTGAGCGTCGCGAGGATGCGCACGTACGCGACGGCCGTCAGGAAGAGCAGGAGGCAGTGGACGACGATGACGGCGACGGCGGCGCCGCGGTTGCGGTTGTCGGGTGCAGAGTTCATCAGCCGCGCGACCGCCAGCTTCGCGATTACCACGTACGAAGCCCAGCTGACGACGGCCACGATCATCAGCGGCACCGTCACGGCTGACCAGCGCGCGATCGTCTGCTGGCTGGGCCCGCGCCGGGCGGCGGCCATGGCGGCGTCGCTCGGGGTGGGCGTCATGTGGTTTTATTGGTTTGGGTTGCTTGCCCCGGGAGGGGGGGGACTGTGGTTCGACAATTGGAGCCGTTGGAGGGAAGAGACGAACGACCGATGTGGAATTGGGGTGATGCGAGCTGGTAGGTGGTAGGCGGTCGTCGAGAGGGTTAAGAGATGATGGGCACCGGCAAGGCACGGGCGTTTGGCGGCGCGGAAAGCTCCCTATTTGCTGGACATAATAATAAATAAGGGAAAGGCGGCGGGTGGTGGGAGTTGGGTTTAGCGCAGTCGATAGTTCCGGTAGCCAAAAAAGGCTTCTGCTCTCTCTCCGCGGTCCCCGGTACGTGCGCACGCGCAAGCTTCACGACGAGAAAGGGCGGGTGTATAGCCCCGGGGGGGATGGGGTGGGTGAAGCTGCGGGGAGGAGAGGCAGCAGGACACGGGAGAACGATGGATGACGGCAAGTCGGAGGTTGGCGCCAACGCCTGCCTGCCTCTCCGGAGTCGGTCGCGAGCTGCTGCTGGCTGCTGGGGCAGACCCTGGTCCGCCGCGCGCAATTGACCCGGCGGCTTGGCGGTGGGCTGACCTGGGTGATCGGCGGCCCGCGCGCCCGCCAGCCAGTGAGAGCTATCGTGAATTATTCACACACTGCTTGTACAAACGCCCTTCGAAGCGCCATTGCACCGCGCATCGAGCCAGCGCAGAATCCGCAGCCATGCCCTCATCATGTAAAGACATCCGTACGTCTCTCCCAGGCCTCCTTCCAGCTCCGTCGTCCTCGCGACCCTTCCGCCCGCCGCTGTCTTCCGCAGCGCAACCGCTCTCCCAGCCCTCTCACCATCTGTCCTCGCGCACGATTTCAAGAATAGAAGGCTGACGTCTTCCCACTAGGCGCCGCGCTGGCCGAATGCCTCCAGAACAGCGACTGCATCATGGTGCAGCGCAACTCGCCGTCGGACTGCCTGCGGCCGCCGCTCTCCGACACGCTCCCCACGCGCTGCCAGCAGCTCAAGAAGGGCTACGGCGAGTGCAAGCGCGGCATGGTCGACATGCGCAAGCGCTTCCGCGGCAACAAGCCCGTCGGCGTCATGTCCAGCACCGAGCTCGACGTGCAGGGCAAGACGGACGAGAAGAAGGGCGGACAGCTCTACGCCGGCAAGCCGCTGTTCGACGTCATAAAGGGAACGGATGGGAATGAGGACAGCAAGAGCAGCGGGGAGGGGAGATGAGGGACGGAAGGTCTGAGGACTGGGCACGGCCAGAGTACTGGGAGCGGCGGCCAGAGAGTGCTGGGCGCGCGGGGCCGGACAGCGGACACTTGTGGGATGCGGACCAAGAAAAGGCTTGTTCGGCTCCGCAGACGCACAGCCAGCCACGCGTCGCAGGGCAGAATTGGCAAGCTTGGTGGAGTTGGTGGTTGCACGAAGAGGCTTGTTCTGAGAGCATGGGTCATTGGGCGTTTGGACTGGAAGAATGGGCAACAACACCTCTCGATTCC
The DNA here is from genome assembly GCA_023089105.1 of Lasiodiplodia citricola. Taxonomy (NCBI): domain Eukaryota; kingdom Fungi; phylum Ascomycota; class Dothideomycetes; order Botryosphaeriales; family Botryosphaeriaceae; genus Lasiodiplodia; species Lasiodiplodia citricola. The sequence goes on along the minus strand of JAJNLL010000090.1, from coordinate 1,357 downwards.
GCCTTATTGCGCCGTCTATGGTAAGAAAGGACCTTGTAATATCATGTTTGCTTTTGCACTCGGGCATTGAAAGCTGTAAAGGGCGCCTATGGTAGCCAGCAGCGCCTCCATGCTTGGGGCGAAGATGTCATGAACTGTATATAGCCGCAACTCTACTCAAAAATATCGTAATGATGTATTTATGCATGTTCAGGGGGATGATCTTGCCTCAGCTGGGGGCGAGCACTGCCAAGCGCGGAACAAGCTTGTAGGGTGCCCTCGTCCGCTCTGCTGGGAGGCTGACCTGGTCCGTAGGGCGGTGCGGCTGATGCAGGCGGCGGTCTAATAGCCGCGGTGCGCAAGGCTGAGAAGAATTGACGCGCCAAGCTTCATTGGCTGTACCATGTGCACGGGAATCGTACGAGACTACAGCTCTGCAAGGTCTCTACGCAAAGATTGCCTGCTTTACTTTGGGTAAGGCTGTTCAAAGTCTGCCTCGTTTGCATTGTAACAATCACGAGGAGCTTCCCGATGTAGTAACGAAATCCGGCTCTGACGATTTTATTTTCTTTTTCCCATGGCACGCTGTGGGTCGAGTAACGAAGCGAGAAGGCACATGTTTAAGGCAAGCCTGCTAGCTTCTTGCGGCTGAGGCGCGCGGGTGCGGGTGAGCTGGCCGTCATCATCGCTAAGCCTTGTCCTTCCCTTCTAGCCACTTTGCTTTCCTTCTAGAAGCCCGCCTAAAAATACGAGGCAGATGACCGCCTTATCTTAAGAGCAGACGAGTAAGTGCGGCTCACGGTTTCCGATTGTTTCAGATCAAGTCCACCTAAGCCAGCCACCCGCTGATGAGGCATTCTTGGAAGGATTTGGCGCAACCTTTTACAGACTGCGGCCTTTGTGTTGTTCACCATGAGGCCACTTCTCGTGCGGTGGCGTACTGGCCGCGCAAGCGACCTTTCCGAGACCCGCGATATGCACACAGCCTGCATTTGTACTACAAGCCGGACTTCGGCTCACTGACAGGGGTATATGGAGTCTTTGAAGGTGTGGTTTTGGAAATAGTTGTAGATTGAGGAACTGTCTGAGCTCTACCTGCATACGCCGGAACACAGAAACAAATGAAAATCCAGAACTTTCGAAATGCCTAACAATGCTAAACGGGTGTGCAAAGGATTCACTTCTGGGAAGTACGACGGGGTATTTTGAACGATGGTGCCGAGTAACAGGACAAGTAAGCAAAGGGAATGCCAAGCGCTATGCTAAAGATAACCAACAATAGGGAGCTCGTGCGAACGTTCAAAGAGACATAGACATATCGTTACACTGAGGCTGTTCAACGTCAGCCATGGAAAACGTCAAGATCGTTGGGGGGGGG